>JASTWQ010000604.1:0-103492 GCA_035220615.1 Leptothorax acervorum
CTGGCTCACTTAAAAACTATGAGAAAGCAGTGTGCAAGTTTCTACTGGCTCACTTAAAAACTATGAGAAAACAATGTGCAAGTTTCTACTTGCACACTTTAAAGCTATGAGGAAGCAATATGCAAGTTTCAACTTGCACACTTTAAAGCTATGAGGAAGCAATGTGCAAGTTTCTACTTGCACACTTAAGAACTATGAGGAAGCAATGTGCAAGTTTTTTAAATTTTTTTTTTGTTAAATCTTGTCCAAAATTATTTCGTGTTGGTCGATATTGGTCGATACAATAAATACAATAAATATATATAAAAATGTATTTATTCCAACGTATCGTATTTATTGATTATTAAAGTGACATATAATATGTGAAACCAGCAATTTATAAATCAATTCTCGACCATGAGGAGGATCGCGCGCACATGTGCTGTTTATTCGATTTCGATTACACATTTCTCTGGTAGACGAAGGATACTATAACTTAGGATACAGAAGCGTATTTTCACGGAACATTTAAGAAAATCTGTTAATATACATCGCATGGGAGAGATGTAAGTACATTATTTGTTTCTTTTATTATTTGCGACTGTGTAATAATTATAAACATATAATTAAATTAGGAGACTGCAACAAAAAAAAGATCTGGAAAAAGAATGTGAGAAAAGAAAACGGGAGAGAAGAGATCTGGAGAGAATAGATTGGGAAAGAGAACAAAGAGAGAGAAATCGAGAAAGTGTAGAAGAGGAAGACGAAAGAGAAGAACGACAACGGAGTAAGGAGGCGGAAGAGGAAAAAAAATATACGTGTGGCCTCCACGCGCGGCAGACGTGAAACTTCTTAACTGTGAGGAATAGGATAGTATCTCGTTTATAGTATCTGAATTAATGCCTATGTAATTCAGAAATCAAATTTTAATTATAAATTAAAGCGGATGCAATTCACAAATAAAAATTGATTTGTGTATTGAAACCTGTATAACTCACAAATCAAATTTTAATTATAAAAGTGAAGTTTCAGGTTATGAGAAAAATTTGCTCATATATCTATAATTATATATGGGCCAACTGTTGCCAACTGTTACATTTATATACATATAATTATATATAGACAAATTTTTCTCATAACCTGAAACTTCACTTTTATAATTAAAATTTGATTTGTGAGTTATACAGGTTTCAATACGCGAATCAATTTTTATTTGTGAATTGCATCCGCTTTAATTTATAATTAAAATTTGATTTCTGAATTACATAGGCATTAATTCAGATACTATAAACGAGATACTATCCTATTCTTCACAGCTAAGAAGTTTCACTTCTGCCGCGCGTGGAGGCCACACGTATATTTTTTTTACCATATTAAATTTCTTCGACGTAACTGGCAATCGTTCCTGACGGTCATAATCGTCAGGACATTTTAACCAAGATTCTGGTCCTTTTATCTCAACGCTTAATTTAAGCATCTTAATTTTAAATAATTTAATTTTTATTGTGAAAAATATTATCCCAGCCAGGTTTCGAACCTGGAACTTCCCGCTTTCTGTGCAGGCGTCGTGCCAATTCGACCACTGAGGCATGTGGTAATATTTATCGCAATAACACGTATAAATAAACAATCATAAGATAGAACACCGATATTTTGGTCAACGGTGTATATTCACTGTATAAAAATTGATTTGTGAAAAATTGATTTGTGAATTAAAGCCTGTGTAATTCACAAATCAATTTTTATTTATTTGTGAATTGCATCGCCTGTAATTTATAATTAAAATTTAACTTGTGAATTAACGTAACGCTCCCGCGCCGAATCACGCCCATAGAAGTTTTTGACTTTTCGCGACGGACTTTCATAACGCGAACGCGTAACGCGACGCTCCGGATCACTCCCGTATAAGTTTCGACTTTTCGTGACGGACTTCCATAACGCGAACGCGTAACGCGACGCACCGAATCGCTCTCGTAGAAGGTTTGACTTTTCGTGACGGACTTCCATAACGCGAACGCGTAACGCGACGCTCCGAATCACTCCCGTAGAAGGTTCGACTTTTCGTGACGGACTTCCATAACGCGAACGCGTAACGCGACGCTCCGAATCACTCCCGTATAAGGTTCGACTTTTCGTGACGGACTTCCATAACGCGAACGCGTAACGCGACGCTCCGAATCACTCCCGTATAAGGTTCGACTTTTCGCGACGGACTTCCATAACGCGAACGCGTAACGCGACGCTCCGAATCACTCCCGTAGAAGGTTCGACTTTTCGTGACGGACTTCCATAACGCAAACGCGTAACGCGACGAATCGAATCACTCCCGTAGAAGGTTCGAATTTTTGTGACGGACTTCCATAACGCGAACGCGTAACGCGACAAATCGAATCACTCCCGTAGAAGGTTCGACTTTTCGTGACGGACTTCCATAACGCGAACGCGTAACGCGACGAATCGAATCACTTCCGTAAAAGGTTCGACTTTTCGTGACGGACTTCCATAACGCGACTTCCGTAACGCGACTTCCGTAACGCGACTTCCGTGACGCGACTTCCGTGACGGACTTCCGTGACGCTTCCGGTTTGAATCACCCCCCGTGCCCTAAGAAGTTTCACTTCAAAAAAGAAAGGAAAGGTTAGTTATTTAATCGATAGAATATCATTCAAGGAAGGTTGGTATTGAATTTGGCGATAATCGGTAATATTATAGGATATTAATTCAATCGTGGTGCTCGTAACATGAGATACTCAGGGTATTCCTGGGTTGCTGGAGTATGAAAGTTATTATATAGTAATAAAAAAAAAGAAAATACTATATTAATGTTAATGGAAGGTTTATACGAATATTTAAGACTGTGCTGACCTTGATTTGAGGGGGAAGGGTAGAGAGGGAAGATTAGGTATAATATTGGGTATAAGTGGGTTTATATATTGTTGCAAATATGCTTCTCCATTACATTTGTCTTTTAGAATTGTCTTTAAATAAAGTTTTCTAATTACAATATGATGTATTTTGCATTTTATTAGCGATTTCCCGGGGTCTCTCATATTAGGAGCACACTTTTTCGACTTTTTCAAAAGCTCATTTTTTACATTTTTCTAATTTTCAGAAAATTCAATTTTTTAATTAAATTTTACATTAATGTGACGTCTGCAATAACAACCTTCTTTGGACAATGTCTAAATTTCTGAGTACAAAAATGAGGCACAAGATGTATTATATGTAAATATTATTTTTAAAAAATATTTTTTATATTATTTTATTGAATTGTTTTGCTATATTTAATGTAATAGTTACTATATATTAATTTACTATATTATCGCCAAAAAGAGCTAATAATTTATGTTAATATGCAAGATATTTTACATTTTTATCCAATTAATAAGGGAAAGAGAACGAAAAAGAGAACAGAAAAGAGAACAGGAGAGAAGAGATCGGGATAGAAAACGGAAAGAGAGGGACCGAGGAAGTGTGGAAGATGAAGAGGAAATGGAAGAAGATACAGAAGATTCCGGTAAAAAATTTTTTTATATAACAACATGAATATATAATTGTATACATAAATATATATAAATATATATATAAACATCATTTTCGCATTGCATTTTCTATAAAAAGTGAATAAGTTTGAAATAAAGGGAAAAAATTGACTATATAATTAAAATTCAAAAAAAAGATCAGAAAAAAAAACGTGAGAGGAGAGATCGGGAGAGAAGAGATCGGGAGAGGAGAGATCGGGAGAGAAGAGATCGGGAGAGAAGAGATCGGGAGAGAAGAGATCGGGAGAGAGAACGGAGAGAGAGGGATCGAGAAAGTGTGGAAGAAAAAGAGGAAAGAGCAGAACGACAACGGAGTAAGGAGGCGGAAGAGGAAAAAAATAGAAAGGAAAAGTTAGTACATTGTTATTTTTAAATTCCAAGATGTAAAGAAGCTTAAGCATCAATTTTGATCCAAAATTGCTATAAATAAATTTTGGATTATTTCAATAATATTAGGATATTTATTCAATCGTAACTGTGTAATAATTATAAATATATAATTGAAAAATAAGGGAGAAAAAACGAAAAAAAGAACGAGAAAGAGAACAGGAGAGAAGAGATCGAGAGAGAAGAGATCGGGAAAGAAAACGGAGAGAGAGGGACCGAGAAAGTGTAGAAGACGAAGAAGAAAAGGAAGAAGATATAGATGATTCCGGTAAAAATTTTTTTTAATTAAAAACATGAATATATTGTTATATATATAAATATATATATATATAAACTATTATTGCTTGTTTGTTATTGCTTGCCAAATTTTGAAGCTGTTTGTTAATTTCGACAAACTGTAATCCTATGTATCTATATGTATGGAGAAGATTAAATAATAACGATTATTAATATACATATTGTATAAAATATTGCACACATATACATATAGTAATTTTTATATATATACATAGATATATATATATGTATATAAAATTAACAACAAAATACTAACAATAAAATTAATATGAGCACAATAGTTTACTGCCATAGAGATACAAATAATTGTTGAAAAAATATCATAATTGTGTTGAAATTGTACAAATAGTATAACGGCCTGCCGTTTTGTATATCGAACTTCGGACTTAGCTCGCCGGATCAGGGTTCGATGGTAGGCCCAGAAACAATAATTAGAATGTTAGTTAACACGCACACAGATGTTTATTCGTTATTACGGTTTTACATGGATGTGCCAGTGCACACGGTGCCGTATTACAATGAGTATTAACGCACGCGGCGCGGGGTTACGCGAGGACGGACGCGCTATTTACAATAGGTGCAAGTGCACATGACTTTGACATTTATTACAATAAGTATTATACGCTCGGACGCCAGACGCGGTATATAAAATAGTGCGGGGGCACACGACGTGGTATCTCATACGGAGACGGACGCGATATATACAGTGTATGCGAGCGTACACGGTGCGGTCTTTACACGGTGCGGGTGCACACGACGCGGTAGTACGATATGCATTTAGCGTACGCGGCGCGGTGGTTATATGAGGATGGACACGCTATTTACAATGTAGGGTGCACACGGTTTCGACATTTAGAATAATACGTAAAAGACGTAAGACGCGGTATACACAAGTAGTACGGATGCACGCGGCGCGGTACCTGATACGGAGACGGACGCGTTAGTTTACCGGGTGCGCGAGTGCACGCGATGCGCGATTTTTCCCTGGACGCGCGTGGATACGAATGCCAGGAACGGTCGGTCCGGTGCAGGCGGGCCGGCCGTTGGGTTCGGGAATCCGGAGCTTCTGGCGACAAGATTCGCTTGTCACGAGGCCGAGCTCCCTCGACCCCGCTTTACCGTTGCAACCGGGACTTTAGTTCGGGGAGTTTCGGACGACAACCAAGAGCTCTTGGTCGAGGCTCAGATCTCTGGACCCCGTTTTTAGCGTCGCCCTGGGAATCGAGGATAGGTAGTCTTTTCTCGAGAACAGCGGAACCGATGCCGAGCTCGAGATGGAGAAAAAGGTCTCGTTTCGCCGAAACGCCGATCTTTTATACCCCTCCGGAGCGGTATCGGTGGGAGGACGGTTCCCTCTCCCCCGTGCGAACCGCGCGGCGGTCGGAGCGGGGCGAGACTCCGCGCTCTCGCGCTCGGCGGCGCTCGGCTCCCGTCGACGTTCGTCGGCGTTCGACGGGGCTCCGAAGGGGTATCGGTGCTGCGAGCCGATAATTGCTTGCGCACACGATATCTTTGGGCAATTAAAAGAAAGGTGGGCGCACCGCGCCCTATCTTCGCCCGACGGGTGATCGGTCGGGCGGTATCCGGCGGGTGTTAGCCGGGAGACGATGCATTTATAGGGTGCATCGTTACACCACTCCCCCTCTTAGAAGTGCCTGAATCTAGAGGCACATGCTGGCCGATCGATGGAGCCGGTTGGTTTCAGGACCCCTCAGGTCGATCTCGCTTGCGTCTTTTCCTTGATCCATCTGACGGATCCGTCGCCGTTAAAACGAATGTGCCAGCGACGTGATCCGAGCCGGGGTTTATATTCCCGCGAGACGTGGCGGGCAAAATGCGGCACCTCCACGGTGACCCCGGGCCCGACCTACGATCTGACTGGGTGGTGGCGGCAGTGGTCCCATCACTCGTGACGGGTTGAGTGTCGGCCACGGGCGCCTGGATGTCTCGGCCGGCGATCGGGTGCGTCGAGGCGGTGGTGGTGGCGGCGTTTCCAGGAGCCAAGCCTGCTTCGCCCTGTTGGCTGCGTCGGACCGCTGGATGATCGTGCCGACCCGCGGCACTGTTTTCGGCCGTGCCGGTCCGGTTGGTGGTGGCGGCGGCGGCAGCGTCGTCTCGGGCCCTCCCCGATACAGGGTGGCCCACCCTTGCTCGATCCCGGGATTGGCCGGATCGTATTCCTCGGCTTCCTCGCCGAGGATTGTCGCGATTTCTTTCAAGATGTCTCTTGACGTTGTCGACGTGTCGTCCGTCATGGTTCCCGTCGTTCTGCCGGTTCGTTCGCTTGTGTCTCGGTACGCCGGGTGACATCGTGTTCGTATTTATTCGTCGAATAACAATACTAGAGGTCGCGTAACAATGTTTATCCCGCGGTCGGTTTGGTTTTCGATATGCTGTTTGCGGAGGCTCGCTTATTTGAACGGTTGCCGCGGACGGCTCGAGCGAGCTCCCCCCGCCAAGGTCTAGATCGTGCGCGGCGGGTGTCGGTTCGGCAGGGGCGCGTTTAAGATCTTGTACGTGCACGTGGCGGTAATATTTTCCCGAGCGGTTACGGAGATCGACGATTACTGGCGAGATTATGCGGCGAATCTCCAGCGGGCCGATAAACTTGGGAGCGAGTTTTCGCGTTAAATGCCGCTTCTTTGTTGACAACGGCCGATCCCGCTTCCAGACCCATTCCCCGATACGCGGTCTCCATTCCCTACGGCGGAGATTGTAATGCTTCTCCTGGTGCTGGAATGCGCGAGCCAACTGGACCTTCACTAGGTCGTACGCCTCTGTCAGGCGGCGATGCACGGTCGACGGTGGGGACCGGGTCGCCGTGCGGCGCGCTTTCCCCGGGGCGGCGTAATTCGCGGCCGTGATTTAAAAACGCCGGAGTGTAGCCAGTTGCGTCGTGCGTCGCAGTGTTATACGCGAATTGAATTTCCGATAGGTGCTCGTCCCATGCCTTGTGCTTTTTCGCGTACTGTGCGATCATGGTCTTTATTACGCGGTTAGTACGTTCCACGGGGTTACAATGGGGCGCGTATGCCGGTGTGAAGCGTTGGCGAATCCCGCAGTCGGCTAGTAATTTGGCGAGCTGTTTGGATTTTAACTGCGTGCCGTTGTCCGATAGGAGCTCGTCCGGGCACCCGTGTCGGAGGATAACGGCCTCGGTTACGTTTTTTACGATCGCTGTCGCGGTGGCTCGACGTAATGCTCGGAGCTCGACCCATTTAGTAAATCGGTCCTGCATGTTGAGAAGCCAGATGTGACCGGCGGCGGACCGCGGAAGCGGACCGACGAGGTCGATAGAGACCTGCTGCCACGGATGGTCGAGAGCGGTCGGATGCAATTGTCCGGCTGGTTTTTCCTGGGCGACCTTGTGCGCTAGGCACGTCGGGCATTCGCGTACGTATCGGGCGATATCGCGGAACATTCCGGGCCAGTAATATCGTTGTGCGATTCGCGCGATTGTTTTTGCAATTCCCAGATGGCCGGCGGTGGGCGCGTCATGGTACCGTTCGAGGAGCAGGGCTCGTTGGTCCTTCGGTACGCATTCCTTCCATTGATCGCCCGCCGCGGTATCCTTGAAATCGAGCGTATGCAGTACGTGTTTCCACAACCGGCCGTGGTCTACTCGTAAGTCGGGTACCTCGTGAGGCGTATTATTCGCTGCGTGCCACATACGCGTATACCACGGGCATTTTGCTTTCGTGACGCCGAGAATTTCGGGTTGCCGGGACAACGCGTCAGCCACCTTGTTGAGCGTTCCTTTGCGGTACTTGACCTCGAAATCGTATTGCTGCAATTCGAAGGACCACCGCCCCAGCCGACCGGACGGAGACTCTAATTTTTGCAGCCATTTAAGTGACTGGTGATCCGTGACCACCGTGAACCGGTACCCCTCGAGATATCCGCGCATTCGACGAATTCCCCATACGACCGCCAGGCACTCCAATTCGGTTGCGCTGTAATTCCGCTCGGCGTTATTCAGGGTGCGACTTGCGTACGCGATAACGCGCTCCCCCTCGGGAAAGTATTGCGTCAGCACGGCCCCTAGGCCGGTGGTGCTGGCGTCGGTTTGTAGGTGAAACTGTCGCGTAAAGTCTGGACACGCGAGCACCGGTGCGGTCGTCAAGACTTTTTTGAGCGCTTCGAATGCGTTCTGCTCGGTTTCCCCCCAGAGCCACCGGGCTCGCTTGCGCGTCAGAGCGGTGAGCGGCGTGGCTAGGGTGGCGAAATCTTTGATAAAGCGACGATACCAGGACGCGACTCCGAGAAATTGTCGCACCTGGCGGACGTTCTGCGGGGCCGGCCAGTTAGCGACGGCGTTAATTTTTTCGGGGTCGGTTCGGATTCCGTTGCGATCGACAATATGGCCAAGGTACTTAATCCGCTCGACGCAAAATCGACATTTCTCGGGATTGATGCGGAGGTGTGCTTCGCGGAGCCGGCGGAACACCTCACGCATAATCCGTAGATGTTCTTCGAATGTCGTGCTAATGATGACAATATCGTCGAGATATACAAACACATGCGGTTCTAACTCGGGGCCTAAAATGGTGTCGAGCAAACGCTGAAACGTGGCCGGCGCTGAATGCAGTCCAAACGGCATGACCTTGAACTGCATCAACCCTTTGCCCGGAACAGTGAACGCGGTCACGGGTCGGCTCTCCGGCGCGAGGGGTACCTGCCAATAACCGTTCTTTAAGTCGAGAGTAGTCAGGTATCGGGCCCCCCGTAATTTGTCTAACGTCGCGGTGATCTGGGGCAGCGGGTACGCGTCCTTCTCGGTTACCCTCGTTGACCCGGCGGAAATCGATACAGAACCGCGGTTTTCCGTCCTTTTTCCGTACAATTACCACCGGCGAACTCCATGCGCTATGTGACGGTTCGATGACGCCGTCTTTTAGCATCTTGTCGACCTCCGTGTCGATAATTTCCTGCATGGCTGGATTTCGCGGTCGATATCTTTGTTTAATCGGTTGGTCAGTTTTGACACGGATAATATGCTGCGCGCGGTCGGTGGGGCCCTGCACGGTCTCGAACTTAGCTAATTCATCGGCCAGAAAACGGCGGAGGCGTTCTTTCTCCGACGGCGCGTCTTCCTCGAGCGCGTGTTCTACGGCGGCGATTTGAAATTCTGCGTCTGTCGGAGGCGGAGGCGGTATGGCGAAATCTAATTTCGCCCATAAGTCTACGCCTATCAGGATATCATAATCTAGCGTGGGCATTACTTGGAACCGGTGCCCAAAACATCCGTCCCTGCATGGTAATGGGGAACGTTATTAAGCCCGGGATGGAGGTGCTCGACCCGTCGGCGAGATGCACCTGTCCGTTAACCGGTTGAATCGGGAAATCGCGTGATATTTTCTCCGCGGTTCGCGCGTTCACAAACGAGGCCTCGGATCCCGTATCGAGCAGCGCGTCGAACGGCTGTTTTGCCACCACAACGGTCAGGTGCGGACGCGGTTTATATGTTAATCGGAGGACCGGGGTGCTGCCGCTTCGTCCCCGGCCCGCACGGCATTTCCCGGCGGCGGGTGGCAATCTCTAGTAAAGACGCCATCCCTGCCGCATTGGGAGCAAAAACGCCGAGGCGGGCGTCGGCAGTCGAAACGAGTATGCCCTCGCTGTTTGCACCGCCAGCAGCATTCTCGACGGTCGTAGGCTGTGGCGGCGATCGAGGGTTTCGGTGCCGCGGCTTGTCGGTCCCGAGTCTGCTCCTCGATATACTCGAATTCTTCCGCCAGGCGCAGAATATCTCGCGTGCGCGTCACGGTGTCGCGGCGGATATACATCTGATAACGCGGGTGCATATTGCCGTATAGAGTTTCCACTTGATCGTCCTCCGCGAACCCGGTGGCCCGTCGCATCATTGTGAGCATCTCCGTCGCGAATTTTCTATATGGTTCGTCCGGCTTTTGTAGACGAGTCTGGATTTCGCGAACTAGTTTGGCGCGGTACCGGCGCGGCAAGTAGTATTCGCGAAAGTCCGTGCAAAAATCTTCCCATCCTCGCCAGTTGTGTCGGTTATTCCGGCACCAGAGGAGAGCGTCGCCCTTGAACAACTCCGGCAACCCTGTCAACAACTGCGCCCCGGAATATTGGTACGCGTCTTTAAGCTCCTCTAGCCGCTCGAGAAACGCCACGGGGTCCCTCCCGTCGAAGTGACACCCCCATTTTCTGATCTGATTCATCACCTTGGCGGGCGTCTCGCCGGAGCGGTCGCTTACAGCCGTATAAAAAATCTCGGGCGGCGTCGGCGTCGGTGGACGAGAGGTTAACGTCGGCGCGTGGAGGGTTTCCGCCGGGTGTATAGTAATCGCGGGTGCCGTCGGCGGCTGACCTCCCCCCGCGGCGGTGGGGTGCCCCATTTCTGGGTGCTCGGTCACATAATCGCTCAAACGGCGGCGCAACTCGTCGATTGAACCGTCGGTATCTAACCCGAGTGTGTTGAGCTCGTCGATGAGCTGGTTTTTCGTTAATTTGTATATCCACGATTTCGGCATAATGTGTCTTAATTATTGTTTCTCGGATCAGAACGGTCCCTGTTCGGGCGCCATATAACGGCCTGCCGTTTTGTATATCGAACTTCGGACTTAGCTCGCCGGATCAGGGTTCGATGGTAGGCCCAGAAACAATAATTAGAATGTTAGTTAACACGCACACAGATGTTTATTCGTTATTACGGTTTTACATGGATGTGCCAGTGCACACGGTGCCGTATTACAATGAGTATTAACGCACGCGGCGCGGGGTTACGCGAGGACGGACGCGCTATTTACAATAGGTGCAAGTGCACATGACTTTGACATTTATTACAATAAGTATTATACGCTCGGACGCCAGACGCGGTATATAAAATAGTGCGGGGGCACACGACGTGGTATCTCATACGGAGACGGACGCGATATATACAGTGTATGCGAGCGTACACGGTGCGGTCTTTACACGGTGCGGGTGCACACGACGCGGTAGTACGATATGCATTTAGCGTACGCGGCGCGGTGGTTATATGAGGATGGACACGCTATTTACAATGTAGGGTGCACACGGTTTCGACATTTAGAATAATACGTAAAAGACGTAAGACGCGGTATACACAAGTAGTACGGATGCACGCGGCGCGGTACCTGATACGGAGACGGACGCGTTAGTTTACCGGGTGCGCGAGTGCACGCGATGCGCGATTTTTCCCTGGACGCGCGTGGATACGAATGCCAGGAACGGTCGGTCCGGTGCAGGCGGGCCGGCCGTTGGGTTCGGGAATCCGGAGCTTCTGGCGACAAGATTCGCTTGTCACGAGGCCGAGCTCCCTCGACCCCGCTTTACCGTTGCAACCGGGACTTTAGTTCGGGGAGTTTCGGACGACAACCAAGAGCTCTTGGTCGAGGCTCAGATCTCTGGACCCCGTTTTTAGCGTCGCCCTGGGAATCGAGGATAGGTAGTCTTTTCTCGAGAACAGCGGAACCGATGCCGAGCTCGAGATGGAGAAAAAGGTCTCGTTTCGCCGAAACGCCGATCTTTTATACCCCTCCGGAGCGGTATCGGTGGGAGGACGGTTCCCTCTCCCCCGTGCGAACCGCGCGGCGGTCGGAGCGGGGCGAGACTCCGCGCTCTCGCGCTCGGCGGCGCTCGGCTCCCGTCGACGTTCGTCGGCGTTCGACGGGGCTCCGAAGGGGTATCGGTGCTGCGAGCCGATAATTGCTTGCGCACACGATATCTTTGGGCAATTAAAAGAAAGGTGGGCGCACCGCGCCCTATCTTCGCCCGACGGGTGATCGGTCGGGCGGTATCCGGCGGGTGTTAGCCGGGAGACGATGCATTTATAGGGTGCATCGTTACAATAGGATATGCACATAATTTATTAATACGGCTGTCATAAACCATCCTACGACAAGCCACTGTTTTCACATATAGCTGTCGATAATTTATTGTTGTTTTTAATCTTTCTCGATATTTCACATTTTTATGACTATTTCTTTCAGTAGTTTAATGTTGTTTAATCTCTTATTACTAATAATTATCTTTTTGATATATAATTATATATAACAACTGTTACATTTATATATGATTATATATAGTAAAAAAATAGAGATTATGCACGCAGAAAAAAACATGTATAGACATATTTGATATATAATTATATATTTATGTATATAATTATATGTTTATATATATTTGTTTTTATAAAAAATTTTTTACCGGAATACAGAGAGAACAGGAGGAAAATGGAATAAAAGAGAAGGACGCAGAGGAGGTTGGGAAGAAGGAGAAAGAGGACGCAGAGGTGGTTGGGGAGGGAGAGGAAGAGGACGCAGAGGAGGTTGGAGAGGGAGAGGAAGAGGAAGAGGACGCAGAGAAGATTGGGAAGATATTTGGGGAAGAAGAAGACGCAGAGGAGATTGGGCAAAAATTTGGAGAGTAAGAGGACGCAGAGGGGACTGGAGAGGAAATTGGAGAGCGAGAGGACGCAGAGGAGTTCCTATTTTTATATCTTTAAATTTGTAATAAAAATAAAAATTTAAAAAGTATGCAAAATTTTCTTGTCAGATTATTTCTTGCTACATAAAAAGTAAACCCGACAACACTATTTTCTATAATAATAGATTTTACCTTCCAAAGATGCGATTATACGTTCATAATACACGTTTTCAATATTTCATTGTATGCGTACAATTTATTCTGATGATACCGTTAAGTAATATAATTCTACGAGGATTGATTCGCGTTGTTGTTCACAATTAACACGTGATAACTGCTGCTTTATCGCATAGGCAGTATAATCCCGTAACCATACGATCATAATTACAATCGTAATTACAACGATGTCAAATGAGAGGCCGGTAAATTCGTTTGATAATCGATGATTCATATTTAAAACGAATAGTGAGTAAACGTTTGTGATACAAACGTTTGAAATTTCGTGAAATGCGTATAAATATAGGAGCCTTATGAAGCTGGATCTAATCAACCAAATCTTAATTCGTATCCAAATCTTAATAGAATTAGAAATAGAGAGCGAAAGAGATGATGATGATGATGAATCGCTATTTATTATGCGCTCTGGGATAAAATCCCCTCAAGCGCAGGATACAAAAATACAAGAACCTTACAAAATTACAAGAACCTTACAGTGTTTGATCATTTACATAGATAATTAAAGAAAAGAATAACAGAAAATATAAGTATAAAGAAGAAATACAGAGATACGAAATACACTCATACACATGAGTGTATAATTTACTTAGGATACAGTATTATATATTAGTCAGTAAGCAAATATGAGTAACATGCAATCTCTCGGTGAAAACTATGCGTTCAAATTAAGCAAATAATTAAAGAAAACACGCTTGAAAGTTTTGGCCTTAGTAATGTTTCGCATTTCTGATGGTAAGCTATTCCATAGTACGGCCGCGGAGCTAACAAACGACTTTTTGCAGAATTCGGTTCTACATAATGGGAGAATTAATGTATCGTGCTGAGATCTAGTATCACGCACTGATTTATTACCCTTATAGATGAAACCACGATACAACGATAAGGGTTTCCCGGCGTGAAGGATGGAAAAAGTCAAACAACCGACGAAGTATAATCGCCTCTGGTGTATCTTGAGCCAATGAAGCTGATCAAAATATGGTGTGATGTGTTCATCCCATTTTGCCTGACAGACGAATCTGACACAAGCATTCAAGGCACGCTGCAAACGTGTGTTCTGTTCGCCTGTGATGTCCGTAAATGCAGCGCAACAATAGTCGAAGAGAGGCATTATTAAGGTCGAAATTAAACGTGCACGCAGCAAAGGAGGCAAGAGATGCTTGCACAACTTAAGTTGATGAACCGAGGCGTTTACTCTAGAGACTGTCTTAGACACTTGTCCTTTCCAAGAGAGTGTACTTGAAATGGTTACTCCCAGGCATACAACAGCTTCTGTATAGGGTATCACTGCATCGTTCACGACAATTTGAGGCAACCCGTCATGAGTAAGACAGTTCAAGTATCTAGCCGTGCCCATGACCATGGCCTTGGTCTTGCCTGGATTGAGTGAAAGTCGATTTTTCGACGCCCATGCTACTATGCTGGAGATATCTAGATTCACCTTACGTACCGCCTCTGCCAGATGTTTCGGCTCAGTATGCAGATAAATATGAAGATCATCCGCATAAAAATTGTACTTGCAGTGTCCTAAGATTTTATCAAAACCCAGCAAATAAAGAATAAATAATAAAGGCCCAAGTACAGAACCCTGAGGGACTCCGGTAGAAATTGACCTCTCCGTCGACATCTCACGCGAGACCGGATCACGGACCATCTGTTTTCTGTCATCCAGATATGCGCACAGCCAGCGTAGTGCCGAGCAAGAAAAACCTAAGTTCCTGAGTTTGTCAATCAGTAAGTGATGATCTACGCTATCAAAGGCTTTTGAGAAATCAAAAAAGATAGAGATGGTGACTTTCCTCGCATCAACGGCCTGCCTCACGTCATCAAGAACTCTTATCAACGCCGTTTGCGTGGAGTAACCTTTCCTATAGGCAAATTGATGAGGATCCATTATATCCAATTTTTCTAGATAGGCCTTGATCTGCTTAGCCACAATATGTTCGAGAGCCTTAGAGATGGTACACAAAATAGAGATTGGCCTATAATCCTTCAAGTCGGATGGACATTTGACCTTTGGCAAAGGCTGTACTATAGCACTCTTCCAAAGGGAAGGATAGACACCATTCATAATGCTATAGTTGAATAAGTGCGTGACAACTGGAAGAATACCGGGCAAAGCCTCCGAGAGCAGTTTAATTGACAGACCATCCATGCCTACAGCCTCCGACTTGATTCGTGTGATAGCCTCGATCACCTCCCGGGGCTCAATGTTACCCAGATAAAACTTGGAATCATCGTATATCTCCTCACCGAGGTAGAAAGCTGTGTTGTCGTGTGGTTTCCAATGAGTACCCACCGCGCCACAAGTAAAAAAATCTACCAGTTCTTCTGTAGTGAAAAGCAGTTTCTTTTCGGTGGATTTATTTTTGATTAGTCCCAGATGTTTAAGTCGCTTCCAGATGGTATTAGGATCCTTAAGATCTTGAAAAGCGTCCTGATAATAATTGCATTTCGTCTCACGCACTAGTGTTTGTACCTGATTTCGTAGTTTTTTATAGATGTCATAATTTGTATCAGTTCTGTAACGTTTCCACCTTCTCCTGGCCACGTTTCTTTCCCTCATCTTCATCTTAATGTCATCTGTCAGCCATGGAGCCGGCAAGTGCCTAGGACAGATTCTGCGTTGTGGTGCATGCCTATCGAAGCATTCAAGGAGGAAATCATTGAAGATCCTAATCTTGCCATCCATGTCTTTCTCGACAAACAAGGCGCTCCAGTCACACTCCACTAGCTCTTTGAGGAAAACATCGGAATCGAAGGAGCGAAAATCCCTTGCGATGATATGACGTCGACAAATGCGTTCTATTTTACAATTATACGTGATGTCAATAAGATCATGAGCAGACAGATAGCAAGCATCGTGCTGACCATAGGAGACCAATTTGTCAAGATCATCAATGATACACAAATCTAACCACGTGGAAGATGTGCGCGTGTGATGAGTAGGCTCGTAGGGTACCAGAGAGAAGTGCATCATATCCACAAACGAACGGATCTGCTCCGCATCGAAAGTCTGCGTGTTGAGATCTGCACTGAAATCGCCAAAGACGACAGCGTGCCTGTATAGGGCCGATAGTTCAGAAAAAACATTATAGAACTCTTCAAGGTAGCCACAGTGCGGAGGCCTGTATACCACGGCCAATAGGATCTTGGAGTTAGTGCCCATAGAGATTTCAGCAATCAAGTATTCCGGTTTACGACAATAGTTATCCTCAGATTGTTTCAGTATCCTTGCATGGAAATTGCTACCAAGATAAAAAGCGACCCCACCGCCCACCTTGCCGTTCCTATCCCTTCTGAACAAGTTATACCCCTGAAGAGAAACCATATGATCTGGGATTGATTGCTTCAGCCAGGTTTCTGACAAACAGATTATGTGATATACTGAGTCGACAAAATGCGTTCTGAACTCGTCAAGATGAGCAAATAGCGATTGACAGTTTACATGACATATGCAAGCATATTCATCGGATCTATTAACCATAATTGATACTTAAGATTCTGTCCGCCATTCTCCGATGCAGAATTGGGCAAGTTTTTCCGTCTAGGGCCGAGTGCAACGCGTCATCCCGCCTCCCCCACCGCTCACAATTACCACATCTGGGAGCATCGTTGTTTCTGTCACAGTCTCTGGTATCATGACCGCCCGCACAGTGTCCACAAAGTGATTCAAATCTGCAATGCTTAGCAAAGTGACCAAAAGCCAAGCATTTGAAACACTGCAAAACCTTGACGTAATCAGAGACCCTGCATGCGTAATAGTTGACATATATATGTTTTTCTTTCAAAAGTTGTAGACGAATATTCGGTGGTACTTCGATGACACAGCTGGTACTTCTGCGATTTTCTTTCGGGGGGAAAACATAAATAATCTTCACCTCGGACACGTCCACATCTCTTAAGTTAAGGTCTATTATCTCCGATCTAAGTTCATCTCTGGTCATATTATGCGGCACTCCCTGGATGAGCAGTCTGGGGTTCAGCTTATGCTGCTGCTCAAACTTTAGACCCGCCTTATCGAGCACCTGCGAGTCCCTTATCCTCTCTAAGTCAACAGAGTGTGCCTCAATACGTACTCCGTTATTTCTTGCCGACGAAATTCGCTTAATCTTTAAATTGAAATCAGCCGGTCTTAACGCCGTTTGGAGCGCTTCCCTCGTATCACGTGAGGATGCAAACTTAACTTCCTCCTCCTTAGGTGTGATTAACAGATTCGTGGTACAAGGGATGTCCAATGTAGGGCCCCCCGCCACACGAACCTTAGAATGCCCCGATCTCACCACCGACGCATATGATGCCGGAGGCCGCACGCCCCCCTCCGAAGACCCGCCCGACACCGAGACCTCACCAGAAACGCGCGCGAGCAAAGAGTCACAGGCATCAGTCACACAATTTTTTATGAAATCTTTAAGATCGTTGGTTGAAGAAAGAACCGTGGATCCTCCCTCTAACACGCTCAAAAATACAGAAGAGAGTTCAAAGAACGCCTCTTTACACGCCCTGAAAGCAGATTCAATCTGCCCTCTCTTAACCAGCGACTCCTTGCTCGACAAAAGTATCTTGCTAACATTCTCGTTATGTACATTTATGGAATGACGCATAGCATGGATTTTAGACGCATTCATGACGGTTGTTTTATCTGTGTGCGCATTTAACTTAGACTCCGAAATTCGTCTAACGAGTCCGCTTTTGTTTGTGTTGTCATCTCGCAAACCGCTCTCGTCCCTGTCGCCCGCTGACGCACCAACGCTCGGCCTCGACATCTCCAGAGACAGCGCAACCTCGGTAAACCAATCAAAACATCGCACGCTTACAGCGGAAAACCGGTGATGTCTTCTGCCTTATACGGTGAAGAAGAAAGCCATGAAAATCTCGAGCAAATCACAACACCAGAGCCAAGTGAAGGAAGGAAATGCAAGCAATATGCTCTAGTATCCCGTAACTAGAAAAAGAGACGCCCCGCAGGGCAACAGGCGGCAGAAAAAAAGTCACAAGATACGGAGCGACACTCAACACGTCTAATCATACTCACGTCTGCCGAGAGGAGCTCGGGGAGCCCAGAGGAGAGAGAGAGAGAGAGAGAGAGAGAGAGAGAGAGAGAGAGAGAGAGAGAAAGCGTGAGAGAGAACATGAGAGCGTGAGAGAGAGAGCGTGAGAGAAAGAAAGTTGAGAGAGAGAGAGTGATATCCCATTTTATAAAAAAATATTTTTTTTTAATTTATAATATAAAATAATTGTACACTGAATATATAAAAAGTGTTAATCTGCTAATCTGTTTTTTTCTTGCTTTTCACTTTCTTATTCATCTTCTTTTCTTCATCATCCTCATCATTTTCTTTTCGCTTGTTCCTTCTCATACTTTTGTCAACCAAATTATTATCCTCTTTCTCTGCTTTCTCTGCTTTTTCTGCTTTTTCTGCTTGTTTCTCCGCTTGTTCCTTCTCATAGTTTAACATCCAACTTAATAACAGATCATCCAGACCGTCTTCCAAAACTAAAATTTTATAACCATAAATATTTTATTAATTTATATACATACATATGTTATGCAGGTATTGTCTGTTATGCCAACATCAAAATCAATTGTTATGTTTACTAAATTGATACCTACTAACAGCGAATACTTACTATTTCTTAATTCTTCCATTTCTTAATTCTTTCAGTTACTAAATTCTTCCAAACAACAGATTGTGAAAACAGATTAACAGATATAAAAATTGACATATAATATGTGAAACCAGCAACTTATATAATTATTTATAAGATGAAAATTAGTTCTCTCTCTGATTTTCATTCGAGTTCGATTGACATATTTTTTTAAAAAGTGGACGTTGAAAATTTATAGTGAAATCATAGTTTTATTGCACATTGTAAGTATACATTTAAAAAATATAGTTTTATAGGTATTATTATTCTTTAATTATATTCATCAATATAATTAAAAACCAGGCCAGTTTTCTCCACATGAGAGATATCAATTCTCAACTTCTCATGCAGGGGGTGCAGTTTTAAATGTAAAATTTGCACACTTTTTAATTATATTGTTAATTTTTCTAATTCTATTATATTCTTTAGTTTATTATATTCTATCATAAATTAATGTTTTTGTAAAATTTAGTATCTATTAATTATTGGCAACTTTTCTAATTTGATTATATTTTTTCAGTCTTTTTTACTTTTATTTCATATATAATTCTTTAAGATTTGGTTGATTAGTTTTTGAGCTAAAGGTATTTAAAATTTCGGGGAATCCGTACATACATAAAAGCCTTATAAAGCTGAGTCTAATCAACCGAATCTTAAAGAATTATATATAAAATAAAAGTAAAAAAGACTGAAAAATATAATAAAATTAGAAATAGCCCAATATTTCAAAATTTGCAAAAGTTAGAGCAACCACGGGCATTTCTAAAAAAATTCAAAATTTTATAAAGAAAGAAGCCTTTTACCGATTATCGCTAAATTCAATACCAACCTTCCTTAAATGCTACTCTATCGATTAAAAAAAAATTCAGCCCGATATCTCAATATTTGCGAAAGTTAGAGCAACCACGTACATTTCTAAAAAAATTCAAAATTTTTTTAAAAAAGAACCCCTTTACCGATTATTGCCAAATTCAATACCAACCTTCCTTGAATGATACTCTATCGATTAAAAAAAAAAACAGCCCGATATCTCAATATTTATGGAAGTTAGAGCAACCACGGACATCAAATCCGCACATACACACACACACATACACACATACACACATACACATACGGACATTTTTTCTAAATGCAATTTTTTGACGTTTTAGAACATTCTGAACACATTGGCAGCGGCAACTAAAAAAAAATTTTTTTCACGAAAACAAAGCTTCCTCTATGAAAAAGCAAAAATGTATGCTTTTTGAATAAAAGGTTAAATATTTGGGACATGTGGTCTGGGCGGAAGGCGTCGCTACGGATCCCGATAAAATTGCTGCCGTGAAAGAATGGAAGGCCCCTCATTCTAAGAAGCTGTTGCGCAGTTTTCTCGGTTTTTGTTCATATTACCGGACATTGGTAAAAGGTTTCTCTTCCATAGCCAAACCCCTTTTCACGTTGACTGGGAATCAGGTTTATTTGGGGGGACAAATGTCAAAATTCTTTAGAAAATTTAAAACAAATGTTGACGTCTCCCCCGTTACTTTCTTTCCCGAAAGGGGACGGTGAATTCGTGTTAGACACAGACGCCTCTAACATCGGTATCGGTGCGGTGTTATCGCAGACACAAGAGGGGAAGGAAAAGGTCATTGCGTATTTTAGCCGTGTGTTAAGCAAAACGGAGAAGAATTATTGTGTCACTCGTCGGGAGTTACTAGCAATAGTGGATTCGGTCAAATCTTTCCGACATTATCTTTTGGGTCGTAAGTTTACTATCCATACAGATCATGCTTCCCTTAGATGGCTCATGTCCTTCAAGGATTTAGAGGGACAATTGGCTCGCTGGCTGGAGAAGCTCCAGCAGTATGACTTTGAGATTGTCTACCGAAAGGGACTTTCACACGCCGATGGTCTATCCAGGCGAAGAAGACGGCTGTACATTTTGCAAAAGAATAGGAAGAATGCTGGGGAGCTGGAGAAGACAGTCGCACGAATAATTTTAGAGGGGGAAACTTTGGAAAAATGGAGAAAGGAGCAGCAGGAGGATCGGAGTATCTCAATAATTTATTGAAGCAAGGAAGCGGGGGAACGTCCGATTCGATCCGAGATCTCCGCGAAAGACGTCTCAGCGCAGATTTATCTATCTTATTGGGATGCTCTTGTTTTGAAGAATGGCGTTCTCTATAAGAGGTGGGAAGCCCCTAGTTTAAAATCCAGAATTTATCAACTTGTGGTGCCTCGGAGTCGAATTAAGCAGATTCTGGAGGAGGCACACGATTCTTCGTCAGGAGGACATTTGGAGTAAACAAGACCCTTGAGAAAATCCGAAAACGATTTTACTGGGCAACCTGTAAACGGGATGTGGAGGCCTGGTGTAGATCTTGTGAAATATGTGTTGCAAAAAAGGGCCCCTCGGGGAAAGGAAAGTCCCCGTTGCAGATCTACAATGTAGGAGCTCCTTTCGAAAGAGTCCAGATGGACATACTTGGTCCTCTTCCATTGACTAAGTCTGGAAACAAGTATTTGTTAGTAATTGTGGATTGCTTCACCAAGTGGGTGAAAGCGTTTCCTTTGAAAAATATTAGGGCGAGAATAGTAGCCGAAACTTTTGTTAGTCAATTTGTTTCTCGACATGGAGTTCCCTCAGAAGTCCATACGGATCAGGGGAGAAATTTTGAGTCGAGTCTTTTCGCGGAGGTAGTGGAACTTCTCGGGATTAGAAAGACGAGGACTACCGCCTTGCATCCACAGTCAGATGGCCAAGTCGAGAGACAACACCAAACAATCATAAATTACATAGCTAAGTATATCTCCGAAAATCAGAGGGATTGGGATCGGTGGATCCCCTTATTTCTTTTGGCTTATAGATCTTCGAAACCTGAGGTCACCTGAGTGACTCCTGCGGAGATGTGTTTTGCCCGAGATCTTAGGTTACCCTTGGACCTGTTACAAGGAAGCCCTTCGGGTCTTCAGGAGGAGAAGCCTGGATCGGAAGGCGGGTGCGTCAAAAGATTGACAGAAAAGTTGGAGGAGATTCATTCTGTGGTCAGAGAAAGGATGAAAGTTAAGTCTTCTAAAGTGAAAACCTGGTACGACCAAGGAACTAGGAAAAATCTTTTTCGCGAAAGACAGAGAATATGGTTCTTCAATCCTCAAAGGAGAAAGGGGAAAGCCCAGAAATTGCAGAGTAGTTGGGAGGGTCCTTTCCAAATTGTGAAAAGATTAAGTGATGTGGTAATTTGCATTCAAAGGACGCCTAGACACAAAAAGAAAATAGTACATGCGGATAGGTTAGCTCCTTTTTCGGAAAGGACGGTGGGGAATTCTTAGAGAATCGGAACCCTGAAGGCTGTTCGGAAGTTTTCTTTTCTTAAAAAAAGTTTACGTTTTATCAATGTTACTGCGTGTTCTTGTATTTTTGTTAAAGGGGAATCTTTATTCCTGGGAAATAAGGAGAGTTTCCTGAGAGATTTGAAGCGGTTCGTCATCCAACCGAGACTTTCTGCTGAGTTGTCGACTTTTAGAAGAAGTGACCCATGGTTTTCCCGTGGGCCATAGGGCGAATGCCGGGCGGGGACTCGGGGAGCCCTGCGGAGCGCAGGGTCCATGGGAAGCTTCCCCCCCCCCCCCCTTGTTCGAAGAACTCAAGTGCTGCGTCGTGAAGAGGACGGCGACTGCGAGGGCGGAAGAGGAGTGGCGCGGAGAAAAACGGTTTCCCCTGCGAGGAGAATTGGGAGTCGCCCGAGAGTAGGCTTTAGGGGGAGGCTGGCCAGCTTCCTCCAGAGAAGAAGCTGAACGGGGACTAGCCCAGAGAAGCGGATTGGGACAGAAGAGGATGGAGCCCGGTAACCCGTTGCAGCAGCTCGGGGTAGGGCGAGGTCCGTCCACGTGCCCTGGTGTCCGCAGCAGGAAGAGCCGCTGGAACACTGTCCTCCGGGATTGTCGGGACGACAATCTTGAAGAAGGGGGGCAGTGTTGCGCCCGTGCTGAGACGCCCGTTACATTGCGGCGAATTGCGAAGCGTCCCTGACGACCAACTGTTATCGATTTATTGATTAGCTACAATTGGTTGTTATTTGTTTTGAGCCTCCGTCTCAGAGCGGACGTGTCAGCTCGAATCTCTGCTATTATCCGTGTGTTCTCCAATAAACGAGTCTTTCAATACCTTTATTGTGTCGCCTCATTTACCGCGAGTGCCGGTTGCGCAAGTGAGTGTGAATGCGAGCGGTGAGACGCGAGCGCAGACCTCGGCAAGCGCAACATTTTTTGAAGCGCTTACCTTCTTCTCCCTTCTTCTCTCGAAACATCCAAAATTCTCCCCGTGAATGGCCTTAACAGCTTTTGCCCTTTCAACCGCCAATTTTAAGGAGGTAACTCCTTCCAATTGGAGAGTTCTCCTTACAAAACCGTCCGAGAGCGCCGAGATAAATTGCGAGCACGCAACTTTATCGCGGACCGCGAAATGGCACTCGGGGTACGCTAGGCGGGCAAGTCTTTCTAGCTCAGAACCGAGTGACGCAGAATCCTCCCCGAATTTCTGTTTTTGATTTGTGAACAGTGAATAATAATTCTGAAAGAGGTGCCCCTCCCCAAAACGTAACTCCAGCTTCGATTTTAACTCTGCGTACTCCAAGCTCCCAATATTTTCCACCGAATCCAGAATCGAGCGCGCCTTTCCTCTTAAGCACGAAGCCAACGCGATAGTTCTCGACGCGTCGCTTCATTGATTCGCACGCGCGATAATCTCGAATTGAGAAAAAAACTCCCGCAGCGGAACGACCCATCGTAAACGTCGGGCTTAAGCTTATAGCCTAGCTCCGCGCGCGCGTCGTTTTTCCCCGAGAAGGCAGCTCGCGCTCCCGAATTCGCCCTCGCGCCGCTTGCTCCCGGAAATGCGGTATGAGCCGCCGAATACGCTCGCGCGCCGCTCACTCCCGAGAACACGCCATAAGTCGTCGGACCCGCGCGCTCGTCACCCGCCTTGGGAAACGCGGAACGCACCCCCGTACTCCGCGTTTCTTCGGTCGCTCTATTTATGGAAGGACTTAGCTGTAAGTTTCGGAGACGTTGTAGCTCCTCATTCCGGCGCCGCAACTCCTCCGCTCGCTCCTCGTCCCGCCGTCGCAGCTCCTCCGTATGCTGCGCCTCCCTCCGCGCTTGCTCCTCGCGCAGCAGCTGCAGTTCTTCAGTTACGGCCTGCAGAGTCGCCGATAATGACGTCGCTTCCGGGGCCTCCGGCTGTGGTGTCCCCGCCCGAGCCCTCTTCCTCGAGGAAGGCGCCGATGAGGCCATCCCGCTCGTCCGTTCCGCGGTTACTCGTCCGATCCCGGACGAGCCCCCAAAAAAATGTTACGCCCGCCGAGGTCTGCGCTCGCGTCTCACCGCTCGCACTCACACTCACTCGCGCAACCGGCACTCGCGGTAAATGAGGCGTCACAATAAAGGTGTTGAAAGACCCGTTTATTGGAGAACACACGGATAATAGCAGAGATTCGAGCTGACACGTCCGCTCGGAGACGGAGGCCCAGAACAAACAACCACCAATCGTAGTTAATTAATTAATCGATAACAACTGGTCGTCAGGGACGCTTCGCAATTCGCCGCGATGTAACGGGCGTCTCAGCACGGGCGCAACAATATTAACACTGCACCGCAAAAAGAACGTCTTCGTATGTTAAAAAATGACAAACATTTTAAAAAATGAGTGATAAATCAACAGATATATACTACAAAAATATAATTGATAAATACGGGAATCGGAATTATCAAAAATTGTCTGATGTCTGTCTTGCCGAATTCGCAGCGAACTATGAAGAGAAATGGACTACATACCAAAGTGATAGTGAGAATGAATATATCTCAATTCTTCAAAAATTAAACGACAAACAGATGGAAATCACAATACTCGTTTTACATTGTTTCAAAACTGGTAATTTACCAATTAAACTGTTTATCAGCAGATCAGCAGGGGTTGGGAAACGCACAGTCATTAAAGCGATTTATCAGTTATTATTGGATTATTTTAACGAGACACCTGGAGAAAAAAACAATTCGGTCAAAATATTATTATGTGCTCCCTCAGGAAAAGCAGCATTTCTAATAGGTGGTGTAACGTTACACACTGCTTTTGCTTTACCGATAACAGTATGGAGGGCAAATGCCAGAATTGTCAGCAGATGTGGCAAATATTATTCGAGAGAATTTAATAGAATTAAAATTATTAATTACAGACGAAATATCTATGGTAGGTAGTACAATGTTCAGTCGAGTGGATACAAGATTAAGACAAATAATGGGTTGTGATAAAAGTTTTGGTGGAGTTTCTGTCCTGGTGGTCGGTGGTCTTTACCAATTACCACCGGTTATGGATACTTCAATATATCTCTGTCCGAAATCTTGCATGTTAAGCGTATTTTCAGAAAATGTTCTATGGAATGAATTTTAATTCTTTCAGTTAACAAAAATAATGAGACAAAAAGAAGATAAAACGTTTATTGAAGCTCTTAACAACCTTGCAAAAGAAACAATGTGTGAAAATGATATTGCTCTAATTAAGTCAAGAGAAACGACAAAAGAATACATTCTAAAAGATGCAATTAGATAATATGCTGATAATCACTCAGTTGATAGTTTTAATCAATTAAAAATACGATTTAAAAGATGGTATAGCTTATGAATCTATAGCCAAAGACACAATTTCAGGAAAAGTTAGTAGTAAATTAAGAAATAAATTACTAACGTCATTAAAAAAAAGAAAAAAAAAACAGAATGTAGAGGCTTGGATTTCAAAGTTATATTAAAAATAGGTATCAAATACATGATAATTACTAATACACATAGATGTAGAAGAAGGCCTAGTTAACGGAGCTTGTGGTATATTGAAAAATATAACGTTTAAACCAGATACAGAAGAACCAATTAAAATATGGCTTGATTTCAATAATAATAAAATTGGCGTGGAACAACGAAGACCATATATAAAGTATATGACTGAAAATTATATGGAAATGTGTTTAGTTCCGCTATCACCGATCTCTGTCGTATTGAACGTCAATGAGAAAATGGGATATCAAATCGTAAGGGAACAATTTCCCATTACACCTACTGAAGCAATGACAATCCATAAAAGTCAAACCTACGAAAAAGTGTGTGTTGATTTAAGAAATAATTGCCGTATGACGAAGCCAATGTTGTACGTAGCGCTGAGTAGAGTAACAAAATTATCTGATTTATATATTCTTGGAAGTTTTACATCATCAAAAATACCATCAACAAATAATCTATTGAAATTAGAAATAAAACGTCTAAAAGAAGAAAAGTGTCTTAAATTGTCGTATTCCAAAATTATAAAAGGAAACCAAATAAAAATTATTTACCAGAACGTACGGTCACTGAATAAAAATTTGATTAATATATTTTGTGATAAATGGTATAAACAACAGATTTATTAATTTTTGCAGAAACACAAACAATAACAACAGACAATTTGACATTTGAAGGATTTAATATTATTTTCCGAGCAGACAATTATGATAAACGTTTACCAATAATATTGTTGCGCTCGACGCCACAGTTCACTCGCGAAGATCGTTCGCGTTCGCGCCGCGCACTACCAAGCTCGCGTAAAGAAGGTGGTTGACACTTTTAAGAGAAACTCGGGTTTATTGAGAACACAATACAGGGATATAAGAACACGTCCGTATAGCTTCAAAGCTCGAAAACAAATCTACCAAGCGTTGTCTATCAATAAATCAATCCATGACGGCTCGTCGTCAAGGGGCAAGCTTCGACTCGCAGCTTGCGGAGCCAAGTCAGGGGCTCCAACCATCCGTGATAATAAGCTAAAGCAAAATTGTGGGTAATTGTGCGCGCCATCTACCACTTAGGGAGGAACTAAACTCGTATATATGTCATATTAAACCTATATATAGCTCATTCGCTATATGTTCCAATAGACCTGTTCTTTTCAGCTGAACTGCTGCACTAGTTCAGAGTTCATCTTTTTTACTCCACATTGGAAGGAAACAGATAAACTCTATACTAATGCAGCAGTTCAGCTGAAAAAAACAAGCCTATATATTTTATGTTCTATTATATCATTTATGTATTGGTGATTTTCGGAGAGATTAAATCTAAATAGAATGTATAACTGAAATGAAGATAAAACAACCTGTTTCCCGATGCGCGGATCAAGCTCGCGGCTGGTCAGGGTCGAGAAAAGGCGCGGAGGAAGAGACGAGAAACGGCACTTTTATAACAATCGAGTATTTATTACTGTGCCAATTGAAAGCAGCGGCGGATTTCTTTCGTGTCGGACAAAGAGGTGAAGGCGTCGAAAAATGAGTGCGTGAATAAATGAACAAAAAGTGTATTTTTCAAAAGTGTATACAGACGTTCGAACTCGAACTGTGTGCGATCGGACAGCGTGCGATATCGCGAACTGGATCTGAATCACAAAAAGTCACGACAGAGAAAACTGTGCGAAAGTGCGCGAATTCAATGTGCGACGAATAACTAAGCGTACACAACAGACTAGCTATACAGCGAAGTGCGAAGTGCGACGCGCGGCTTTAGGGGCGGGCTATTTATTGCCTCCGACCTTCCAGAAGATTCTTGCGATTTTTACAGTAATCCGCGAATCTTCCAGAAGATCGGAGAACAAGTTGTTTGTTATTTTTCAGCGACAAAACATTTTTTGAAACGAAACGGCGATTTTAGGGCGCCGCGATTCGCCGCGCGGAGCCCGTCGGCGCGCCGCGCCGGGCCAATTAGGCGACCGCGCTCTCGCGATTGGTGCGTTGCGCGCGGCGCGAGCCCTCGCGGTACCGCGACATTTTCCGAACATCCCGCCCGTCTCGTCGAGTATCGATCGACGATGTGATTGCGCATCTCTACCATCGCTCACGCTGTGGTCGCCCCTAGCGCGCGAGCGATCCGCGCGGATCAGCTGTTTTGCCCAGTTTTGCCGAAATCAATATATCGATTTGTGTGTCGACGGAGGAAGCCCCGCGCGGTGTTGTCAAATGCCGAACGTAGGGCCGCGGAATTGAGATAAGACGTGAATCGAGTTTGAGTGACAGTAAATTATTCTTAGCTCAGTATAAGTGGAAGTTAATTATTTTTAGAGCTCAGTTTAAGTGGAGTGAATTAATCGGAATTTCGCGAAAAAGCGGTCGGCAGCTGAAAACGTGGAACCGGCGCGAGGCTCTACAGAAATACTCGAGTAAGCACTTTTAACCAAATTAATTAAGACGCGAGGTATATTTACAGATTAAGCTACGCTATTTACATAATTTACAGAAAGTGAAAGGTGGGGTTATGTCGCGCCGCGGACAATGTTCACGGAGCTGTGTCGCGGCCGGCGACGCCCGTCACCGGCAAGGGCATGGTCTTGACTACGGGGCGCGTAAGCTCGCCGGCGGCGGTCCGCAGGTCCACCACGCGCACCTCGCCGTCCTCTCCGGGATGCAGACTCGTGCTAGCGGCCAGCGACACGGAGGTGTAGTCTCGCCCTTGACAAGACAGAGCTGGCCCTCCTGGATACTGCCGTGCGTCTTCCACCACTTCGGTCGCGGCGTGAGTCCCTGGAGGTACTCGCGGGACCATCGATCCCACAGGTGGTCCCTCATCAGCTGTAGTAAACGCCAGCGACTCAGGCGGTTTGGCGGCACGCCAAGGACGGACGGTTTCGGGATAGCCGTGAGCAGGCCCCCGATCAGGAAATGACCGGGAGTGAGCGCCTCGAGATCCTCAGGGTCGTCCGACAGCGGCTGAAGCGGGCGAGAGTTGAGACACGCCTCGACCTCAGCGAGGAGTGTAATCATCTCCTCGAAAGTCAGCCTTGTCTCGCCGATGACCCGGCGGAGATGTTGCTTCGTGGCTTTCACTGCCGCCTCCCACAGTCCGCCGAAGTGCGGAGCGGCGGGGGGGTTGAACTGCCACTGGATACCATCGTCCGCCAATCGCCCGACGATGCGGTGAACCTCTCGGCTGGCCGCCTGGAACAGCGCTCGAAGTTGTCGGTCGGCCCCCACGAAGTTGGTGCCGCAGTCGCTGTAGACGGCCTGGCAGAGGCCCCGGCGGGAGACGAAACGGCGGAAGGCGGCCAGGAAGGCGTCAGCGGTGTAGTCGCTCACCACCTCCAAATGAACGGCGCGGGAGCTGAAACATACAAATACGGCCAGGAAGGCCTTGTAGGCCTTGTAGCCTCGCCCCTTGGTAGTCCTCAGGAAGATCGGGCCGGCGAAGTCGACTCCGGTGTGGAGGAACGGGCGGCTTGGAGTGACTCGCGCTCTCGGCAGGTTCCCCATCAGTGGCTGCGGAGTGGCCGCCCGCCATCGGACGCATGGTGGACACCGGTAGATGAGGCGGCGAACAAGCTGACGGCCTCGCGATATCCAATACCGCTGCCGGAGGATCGCGAGAGTGGCCTGGGCTCCCCCATGGAGGACACGGCGATGGCTGGCATCGACAACCAGGTAGGTCAAATGCGAATCCGTTGGTAGAATGGCAGGGTGTCGCTGGTCATAATCCAGCAGCGAGTGTTTAATACGTCCTCCGACCCGCAGGATTCCGTCAGCCCCGACGACCGGGGAGAGCCCGCAAAGAGGACATTTTCCGGACACCGTTCGCTTGGCACGGACATCCTCGATCTCCAGGCGGAAGGCCACCGCCTGCACCACCCGGATCCATTGCAGGAGCGCCTCGTCCAGCTCCGTCGGAGTCAACATCTCGTGGTGGAAAGTGGCGGGCCGCGTCCGCCAGCGGCGGATCCACGCCGAGACGCGAAGTAGACGTCGGAGGGAGGAGAAGCGGGTCAGTTCATCGGGCTCCCGTGCGTCAGCAGCGGCAAAGCACTGGGCCGCCCGCCGTTCCGGGAGGTCGTCGTCGTCCGGAAGGCCAGTGTCCGTCGGCCAACCCGATGGGTCCTCGGTGATGAAGTCTGGCCCGGTTCACCATAGCGGGTGCTCGCTCAGCTCCCCCGGAGAGATACCTCGGGAAGCGCAGTCCGCCGGGTTCAGTCGTCCAGGTACGTGCCGCCACGTAACATTCGGGCCCGCCTTCTGAATTTAAGCGACCCTGTTTGACCCATATGTCGTCCATTTTGCAGGATGCCCGCGGATCCATCTGAGAGCCACCGTGGAGTCAGACCAGAGGAAGGTCGGCACGCCTTCCAAGTGGAGCGTCTCGAGAGTGTGTTTGACCAGCTTGGCGAGCAGAGCAGCCGCGCCCAGCTCCAGTCGAGGAAGAGAGACTCGCTTTAAGGGGGCGACCTTGGTTTTCGCCGTCACCAGAGAGACGCGAGGACCGCCGGGACCTCTCACCACGAGGTAGATGACGGCGGCATAGGCTCTCTCGGAGGCGTCCGAGAAGCCGTGAAGCTCGACGTTGTCCCTTGGTGAATCGTAACCAAACCATCGAGGTATCCGGATCCCCTCTATCAAGGGGAGCTCCTCTTCGTGTCTCATCCACGCAGCGGCTTCGGCGGGAGCCAAGGGAGAGTCCCAGTCCAGGCGCTGAATCCACGCAGTCTGGATCAAAAGTTTCGCTCGGACGATGAGCGGCGCCAACCAGCCCAGCGGGTCGAACAGCCGAGCGGTTTGCGAAAGCACTGACCGCTTCGTCGGGGGTGATGTCACGGAACGCCGGACGGTGAGCGCGAAGTCATCGGTCGTCGGGTTCCATCGAAGGCCCAGGACGGAGCAGTCATCAGAAGGCAGGAGAGCGACGGCTGATGGCTGCAGTCGGTGCTCTGGAGGGACGTCCTCCAGGACGGCTTCGTCGTTTGCTGCCCATTTGCGGAGCGGGAAGCCGCCCGCCAGGCATATCGATGCCACCTGCTCTCGGCGACGGCGGCATGCCTCCAGTACAGCGTCCCCTGTGAGTACGTCATCCATATAAGTTTCCTCCTCCAATACCTCTGCTCCCAGCGCGAAACGGCTCCTCTCGTCGGCCGCGAGCTGGCGACAGAACCGTATCGCAAGGAACGGCGCGCACCCTTGACCGTAAGTTACGGTGGCTAATTCGAAAATTAATGTCTGTCCGTCTTCTTCACACCATAGGATCAGCTGCAGGCTCCGATCATCAGGGTGGACCAGAATCTGCCGGTACATCTTCTCGATGTCGGCAGTGAAGACGTGCGGGTGGCGTCTCCACCAAGAAACGACGTCCGCCAGAGGCGGCAAGAGGTTTTGGCCCGTGTGCAGATAAGTGTTCAGCGAGCCGAGTGCGGTACGCGAGGAGCCGTTAAAGACTACGCGGATCTTAGAGTCGGGGCCCGACCCTTTGAGTACACCGTGGTGCGGCAAGAAGCATACTCGGGCGGGATCGGCGAATACCCCGGAGTGCAGTGACATGTGCCCGAAAGCGAGATACTCGGCCATGAAAGCTCGGTACTTGGCGCAGAACGACGGGTCGCGCTCGAAACGTCGCCTCATAGTGTCGAGCATGCGGGAGGCAGCGCGGCGCGTGGCCGAGAGGTCCGGCAGCTCAGATCGGATCGGCAAGCGGACCTGGAAGCGGCCGCAAGGAAGTCGCTGATGGGTCCGGGCGAAGTAATCCTCGCACTCCTGCTCGGCGGGGGTGAGTGGCAAGGCAGCACGAGGTGGCTCCTTCCACTCCCAAAAACGACGCATCACCGCGGTCAGATCTTCCATGGTGGAGCACTGAAATGACGACACGGCGGATACCTGGTGACAGGCTCCTACCGCGCCCATGAGCAGCCACCCGAGACGCGTTAGCTGCGCGATCGGCTCCGAGGGCCCTCCGCGGCGGAGATCCGGCAGGACAAATCATGCGTAGGCCTCCGCGCCCAATAAGTGCTCGACGGGGTCCTGATCAAAGAACTCGGGGTCGGCCAGGGCGAGACCGTCGATGTGCGGCCACGAGCGAACGGAGCTCTCGACACCACCGCTGTACAACGTCAAACGCGACAACACCAAGGCGGAAACGTTCATCGAATACTGTTCATCACGCGACGAGAGGGTGACCGCGACACGTCCTCTCGAGTGGTCCGTTTGGAATCCTCCTACTCCGTAGATGGCGACGGACGTCGGCGTGCGCGGAAGCCGCAGGCATTGAGCAAGTGGCTCGGCGATCAGCGATTTCGGATCCCGGATCGACCAAGGCCCGGACGGAATGGCGGACCCCGTGGCGATCGGTGACGATAACACGTGCGGTCGCGAGTAACACGGGCGCGCACTCCGCGGGCGGACGCTTCGCGACGTGAACCGTCGGCGTCGAACAAGGCGCGGGAGCAGGCAACGCGGGTGAAGCAACCGTCGCGAACGCGTCATGCAGTGACGTATGGTGACGACCCGAACACCTGGCGCAAGTCTTTGTCGAGCTGCACTCACCAATTAGATGATGACCAAGGCAGTTCCAGCACCGCTGGTGAGTAGTAGCTAGCTCTCGTTTTTCCTGGGCCGTCTTCCGTCGATATTGGTCGCAGAAAGCAATAAAATGCTCTTTTTTGCAGATTGGACTGCTGCGGCTGGAGTCCGTCCCCTGGGTCCTAGCGTGGTTGGCACGAGCGGAGCGACTCTTATCGCCCGGCTTCCCCGACGTCGACTTCCCTCTGGACACCCGCAGAGCGTCCTGCGTCATCATCTGCTCCTGCAGAAAGTCACGAAGATCTTCATAGGCAGGTGGCATGGCGGACCTCCCGAGCGTGTTCTCCCATTCGCGGCGAGTCTTGGCATCGAGAAGGTCGACAACCAGATGCACAAAGAGGTCCGTGCCGTCCGAAATGGGACGTCCAATGCCATCCAGGGCGCCGACGGTGGAGACCACTCCGTGGAAGATTTTCCGAAGGTCAGCGGCGGAGTCCAACTTCATCTTCGGTAAGGCAAGGAAAGCGGCGAGGTAAGACCTTACCAGCAGTCTCTTATTTTCAAAATGGTTGATGAGCGTCTCCCAGGCGCGCTCGAAATTCCCCTCAGTCGATGGTAAGTTCTTGATCAGCTGCTCCGCGTCTCCCTTTACGCTCGTCTTCAAGTAATGGAATTTCTCCACATTTGACAGGGAGGAGTCCAAGACGACAATGGAGGCGAACAGATCGCGAAAGGCAGGCCAATCTTCGAACTTCCCGGAGAATTGCGGCAGCTGGATACGAGGCAACACGCTGCGTAAAGTCGCAGGCTCCGTCTTAATCGACTTATGCGACTCATCTGCGGACGCCGTCTCGAGCAGCCTTTGTTCCTGTTCGAAGAGCTTGGATCGTTGTTGGATGTAAGCAGCCTCGACTACCTCCATGAAATCGTCGGTACTAGACACGTGCTTATCGAATTGCTCACCGTAGTCTGCTTGCAGAGTCTCATGTTGCGCCCGGAACTTGTTCCATCGTTCCTCCAGGACTTTCATCGTGGATCGTACGAGAGGAAGCGTCATCTTGGCGGCGCCGGCCTTGCGGAGATTCTCCGACGTGCGGGCGATGCCCCCGTAGAGATCTCGCTGTGCGGAGATTAATCGCTCCATTCTGTTTCAGGTGACTCACTCACTACGCGACGGATCACTTGCTGAAACAACGATCACGGAAGCGGCGATCGCGGAATTCGAGAAATCCGGCTCGAAGGACCAGAAAATGTGCGAATTGAAAGCAGCGGCGGACTTCTTTCGTGTCGGACAAGGAGGTGAAGGCGTCGAAAAATGAGTGCGTGAATAAATGAACAAAAAGTGTATTTTTCAGAAGTGTATACAGACGTTCGAATTCGAACTGTGTGCGATCGGACAGCGTGCGATATCGCGAACTGGATCTGAATCACAAAGAGTCACGACAGAGAAAACTGTGCGAAAGTGCGCGAATTCAATGTGCGACGAATAACTAAGCGTACACAACAGACTAGCTATACAGCGAAGTGCGAAGTGCGAAGTGCGACGCGCGGCTTTAGGGGCGGGCTATTTATTGCCTCTTACCTTCCAGAAGATTCTTGCGATTTTCACAGTAATCCGCGAATCTTCCAGAAGATCGGAGGACAAGTTGTTTGTTATTTTTCAGCGACAAAACATCTTTCGAAACGAAACGGCGATTTTAGGGCGCCGCGATTCGCCGCGCAGAGCCCGTCGGCGCGCCGGGCCAATTAGGCGAGCGCGCTCTCGCGATTGGTGCGTTGCGCGCGGCGCGAGCCCTCGCGGTACCGCGACATTTTCCGAACAATTAAAGATTAATGCTTTTATTACAATCTAGTATTATAGGAGGCTGTTGCCTCAGAATCGCTTGTTTTATAATTGTAGTAATGTCGCGTTATTACAGGTTTTCTGATTGAGTTTACAAGATGCGATTTTCCGTGAGCGCAAGGCGGCGCGTATTAGTATGCCGAGTGCGTATGGTCGGCCCGCGGCGTTAGCTGACGGAAGATGTGATCGATGGGCGCGTTCGGTGGCCCGCGTGGGGCGGCGCGCGAAAGTGAAAGTAACGTCGGTATGTCGCGTGTGTACGTGGGCGAAGCCTAATTTCGTAGATTCGCGGAAAATGGGTTGCAATGACGCGAGGCGTGTGCGGCACGCGGAGCTATTAGATGAGTGCGTAGAAATGGCGCGAGGCGTGTGCGGCACGCGGATCTGTCAAAAAGGAGATTACAGGAAGTGGCGTGTAAACTGGAACAACCGCCGGAGAAGAGTAGTCTCTTCTGCGGTACACGATGTAGACTGACGGCAGCCTGGGACGCCCGGCAGGAAAGAGCACGCTCTGTACATTTGCACGTCGAGGAAAAGACCACGGTCGGGGACGCCCGACGTACTGAGAACGCTCCGTACGGGTCGTGGTCTGTTGCGTGAGCTGGAAGGCGGTGCCGGTTACCGAGAACTCTCGGAGGAGACGAAGTACTCTCAATCTCGCCGGCACGGCCGGGGCTCAGGAAGCGATGTCGACGTATGGAAACTCCCAAATAAAGACCGAGTACTCTCGACCTCGTCGGCACGGCTGGTAGCTGGACAGTAGGATCGGGACCGGGAGTCGTGAGCAGCGGACGGGTCGGAACGGCTTGCTGTCTCACGACGGAGTCTGTTGTTTCGGCGAAATTGCCGATCTTCTATACCCCCTCGGGCCGCTATCCCGGTAGCGGGGGTATCGCCGACGCGGAGGCGTGCGTGGCGGGGATATCGAGCCGGAGCGGTAGGGGCGACGAGCGCTCCGGCGGCGCGAACGCGCTCGGCGATATCCGGGCGTTCTCGGGTCCCGCTCGGTTGCTCCGAGACGGTCCCGGCGGCGAGTGCGCCGTCTTTTATAAATTAAATAGATGTTGGGGGCATGCTGCCCCTTTGCTTCGCCCGGCGGGTGATCGGCCAGGCGGCTCGGCTGTTGTTCGACCGGAACGATGCAATTTTGGGGGTGCATCGTTACATCGCCCCCCCCTTCTTAGATAGCGCGAATTTGGCGCTTATTCCATACGCCTGATACTGCGTACGGTGCCGGTTCGGTTAAACCGAATGTGCCAGCGTTGTCCTTGGGATCTCGTTTTGTAGTGGCGCGACACATGTGCTGCGAAGTGCGGCACCAGGACTATGTGCCCGGGCTCCACTTGCACCTGGATGGGAGGGTGCGGTTCCGGGACCTTCGCCAGGAGGACCTGAGCCAAGTTGTTCGTGCCGGTTGTCGATGTCTGCGGCAGCGGCGGCGTTGCGGCCGTGGTGGTTGCTGGTGGCGGTGCTGGGGCCCTTAAAAGGGCCGGTGTAGGCCATGCGGCCAAGGTGGCCGCTGCGGTTACTGTGGTTGTCGCTGGCTTGGCCGGGGTTGCTTTCCGTTTTGGCAGCGGTGGTGGCGGCGAAGTTAGCCAACTCAAATTTTGCTGCTGCTGGCGGTCCGACCGCTGGAATTTGTATCCCACGACGGGGACGTTTTTCCTGGCCGGTACCTGGCTGGTCGTCACCGGATGGCGGCGGTCGTGGCGGCTGCTCCGGGTTTGAAGAGCTTCGTCCAAGTTGCCCCGAAGTCGGGGTTCGCCGGATCGTATTCGATCGGTTCAGCCAAGAGATCGTTGATCTCGCTCATGATGTCCCTTTAGGTATCGTCTTCGGTCGGTGTGCTCATCGTGGCGATTGCGAGCTCTCTGAGCGTCTCAGAAATTTTTCGGGACGTTCGGACGGGCTTGTTCGGAATTTTTGCGTTCGAGGGGGTGTTGTTGTTTATTGTTCCCCCGTTTCGTTATCGTCCTCGGTGATCGTTCCGTTATTATCCTCACCGTCCTCCGTGACTGTTTCATTGTTTTCCGTACCGGAGTTGTTAGTGTTTTCGTCTTCGGCGGGCATCTCGATGTTTTCGTCGTCGCTATTATCCGGGCCGCTTGTGTCATCGTCGTCCTCGGGTGGTGGGGCGACTGGTGCAGGTTTTAGATCTTGAACGTGGATGCGGCGGATCCACTTTCCGCTGCGATCGCGTAGTAGTAGTAGTAATAAAATAGTGGATGGTCCTATTAGAGTCCCTGACGACACCTAGATCGTTATGATCCATTGTATTTCCCCACTCTTTTGTTAGCTAGGTGCTTGGAGCCAGTCTAGAACCTAGTACCAGGTTTACTAGATCTGTCACCCTTGCTCTTTCTAAATCCTGAGGACTTAGGTACATTCGTTCCCAGGTTTTGTATCTTTTGCATATAAGTGCCGGACAATGACACAATATCTTCTTTCTCGTCCCCACATAAACGGCAGTCCTTCCGTTCCTCGAGTCCGAGATTGAATAGGTGTGCTCTGAGTAGCGTGGAGTGGCCTGTAAGCAGTCCTACTGCCGCTCTCAGTCTCTGTTTATTCAGCGCCAGTAGTTCTTTAGCCCTACTTGGCCTGATGTTACTCATCAGGATCTTGGCCTGGCGGCAGGTCTTAGTTGCCTCCCACCTGACCAAGTGCTCTCTATCCAGACAGCACCTGATATTCTTTTTGCCTACTGCAAAAGGAACTCCTGCCACTTGGCCAGATGGTGCCTCATTAGCTCCCTTCTTGGCCAGTGTGTCTGCGGTTTCGTTGTCGGGTATTCCTTCATGCCCAGGCACCCATACCAAAGTGACCTTATTAGGTCCACTCAATTTCTCTAGCGCCAGCATGCATTCCCAAACCAATAATGATTCGGTAGATGTCTTTGCTAACGCTAGTATAGTTGCTCTGCTGTCCGATCAGATGTTTATTCTCCTTCCTCTTGTGTTATTTTTCAGAAGGTGTTCTGTGCACTTCAGGATAGCCAGTATTTCAGCCATGAAGACTGTAAAATGGCTTCCCATAGGAATACTCTCCCTATGGTCATCCTTCGGTCCATAAATTCCCGCTCCAAAGCGGTTGTCAATGTCTGATCCGTCAGTGAACCACAGGTCCACATTGGGGTCCTTGGCTCTCTTCGGGTCCAGCCATTCTTTTCTAGTTGGTATCCATTTTTTAAAATGTTTTACCAACTGGTATCTCTTTAGAGTCCTGTCTTGTTTTAAAGTGAAAGGTTGTTTCTGGAGGAGGGTGAGTTTCGTGTGCCCTAGTCCTGTATTCCTCCATTCTCCCTGACACTTTAGTCTATATGCTGGGTTTCTGGCTGCATTAACTACTGCAAGGTCCAGGGGAGGTACACAGAGTGCTACCTCCAGCGCCTCTGTGGGTGTGGTTTTCATAGCCCCTACTGCCGCCCTTAGGTAACTACCCTGTAGGCTTTGCAGGAGGTTCTTTGCCTCCACCGTCCTCGTCCTGGGCCACCAGGTCACAGCCGCATAGAGCAGTCTCGGTAATAGCACCGCCCTGTATAGCCATAAGGCTACCCCAGCGCTGATGCCCCAAGACTTGCCCATGGCTCTTCTACACATCCACATGCACGTGTAGAATTTTTTCCTGACTTCTACAAGGTGTAATTTCCAGCTAAGTTTAGGGTCTAGAAACAGGCCCAAGTACTTAACTGAATCCGTGAAAGGAATTACCTTTCCCCAGAGCTTAAAAAGCTCGATAAGTTCCGGTTTGTATTTCCTGGTGAAGATCATTATATTGGTCTTTGACGGATTTACCGTCAGACCTTTGGCCTTACACCACTTTTGGACGATTTTCAGGGCATCGTTCATTCGGTCCCTTAGTATGTTTAGAAAGGATCCCATAATCACTATAGCTATGTCATCCGCATAGCCACAGGTCAGGAAACCCTTCTCTTGCAGCTCCATTAGGAGATCGTTAACGACAAGGCACCAAAGTAGGGGGGATAAGACCCCTCCCTGTGGGCATCCTTTGCCTGGTTTGCCACTTATAACAGTGTCGTCGTGCATGACCATCAGGTTCCTCCCGGCCAACATGTCCTCTATCCAGTCCACCAGCGGTACCGGGACCCCATGTCTGGTCAATTCTTCTTTAATAGCTATGGTCGAGGTGCTATCAAAAGCCCCTTCGATATCCAAAAAGGTCCCAATAGCGTTTCCTTTAGCCTCTAGCTGTGTCTCTATTTTGCTCGTCAGGGGGTGTAGAGCGGTCTCAGTAGACCTGCCCTCCCTGTAGGCATAGGTACTGAGCACTAGCTAGGGGATGGTCCCTTAAAGGTCCATCTTTAAGAAACCTATCAACCAGTCTTTTTAGGGTCTTCAGAAGAAAGGATGTTAGGTTGATAGGTCTGTAGTCCTTAGCCCTGATATGTCCATTCCTACCGGGCTTGGGTATAAAAAAACCACCTTGGTGGCTCTCCATTTATGGGGGACATGTCTTAGAGCAATGCTAGCCCTAAAGATTTTGGTCAATGTGCCTACCATTACTCCTAGTCCCTCCTGAAGAAGTATGGAGTGTATACCGTCCGGTCCCGGAGCCTTATACGGCTCGAAGGAACCGACAGCCCACTCCATTGCCTGTGGGAAAACCACCTTTGCCGCCAAGTCCCATGCCTTGGGCTTGTATGTAGCCCTAGGCTGTCCTTGGCTTCCTATTTCCGAAGAGATCGTCTGAAATCCCGGGAAGTGGACCTCCATGAGATGATTCAGAGTCTCTCCGGTTGATTCAGTGAACTCCCCACTAGGTAGCTTGAGACAGCTCCACTGTGGGTTGCTCACTTTGCAGAGGATTCTGCACAGTCTGGATGCTTCTGGAGCACTCTCGATACCTGCGCAGAAATTCCTCCACCCTATTTTCTTAGCGCTAACTATCGCTTTTTTATAGACACGCTGAGAGTCCCTGTACTTTTCCCAGGCTACCGGCGTGTCCACTTTTTTAGCCCTATTAAAGAGCCTTCTCCCCTCAGCCCTGAGCTTTGATAGCTCTTTATTCCACCATGAAATTTTGGTTGAGGCGTTCTTTAGCTCCAATGGACAATTCATCTTGAAGGATTCCCTGATGGCATCATTCATAAAGTCCGGCGCCAATTCCAGGTCCTCCTTCGTATGAAATCTGGTCGGAGCATTTTTAAGCCGACTTGCTAAGTCGGCCCTAAAGCCCTCCCAATTTGTTTTCCTAGGGTTTCTCCCCCACTTGTCTTCCTTTTGTACTTGCACAAGGTCAAAACGGATCTGCCTGTGGTCGGATCCTGAAGGTTTATTTGAGACCCTCCATCCCGCCACCAGATCCACCATGCCCTTTGTGCATAAGGTAATGTCTATCACTTCCTGTCTTCTAGAGTCCAGGAAGGTTGGTTCCGTTTCTTTATTTAGGATTTGCAAGTCAGTGTTTATAACGAAATTGAGTAGGCTTTCTCCTCTCGGGTTTATGTCGGTGCTTCCCCACACTAGATGGTGGGAATTTGCATCACACTCCAAGAGTAGGTCTAGCCCTCTCTCTCTCGCATAAGCCACTAATTCTATCATGTTCCTCTGGAGGGGCAGTTCTTCCGAATCGTAGGGCATGTAAACAGACCCCACTATCAGATCCCTGGTTCCCCCATCGGCCATCTTCAGTTTCAGTTTTACAGCGACTAAGTCGCCGTCACTGAATTGTGGTAGTAGACAAGTGTCTAATCCTTTTACCACAATGCATGCCCTTGGTCGGTCCGCATTGTCGGCTTTGAACAACTTACTACAACTACCCAGGTCCACAATGCGGCCTTTGATAAGCCACGGTTCCTGGATGAGAAATAAGTGCTTTGTGTGCATTTCAGCTGCGCACTTGGCCAATACAGCCGAGGCGCTTTTGCTGTGATGCAAGTTAATTTGTATGAAGGGGATACCCCTTTTTTTTTTTGGTAACGCTGGAGAGATCTTCCACTACTGGAATCCCCAGGACTTACGCCCCAGGTTTCAGTCAGTAGCCCCCCTTCCGGGGGGAGGGCCCCCTCGCCTCCGGGGAGAGGACGAGGGGAGTGTGGGATTGTATGATGCGTATTTCTCCGCGAGGAGCTCCATCGGCGGAAGCCCAGACAGGGTCGAGGCCGCCGCATGCGAGATGGTGCGATATCCCCTTGCACATCGCCTACGATACTGCATGTATACCCTGTCCACTAAAACTCCAGCGAGTGGCCCACTCTGGCGTTGTGGCGGGTGCCCCGGGAACGAACTTAATCATGACTTCCAGGACCCCCGCCGCCCAGCGCCGATGACGCGCCTTCTCTTCCCCCCCCCCCCCCCAAGGACGTAGCCCCCGGGGAGGGTTCCCTTTGGATGGGAATAAGAACTTCTTGCAGCGGGGAGTGGCCACCACCTCTTCCGCCGCGCCTCCTCGGGTGTTAGTGGAGGCTGGACCGGGACCCGAGAGCTCCCGCTCGGATCCCGACCCCCACCATCCGCGAAAAAGCAGGGCTCGAGACGGGAACTCCCCCATACAGAGGAGAGCCCGCTCACAATTTCTCCCTCGCGGACCGTAGAATGGCACTCTGGTGTGCCAGCAGTCCCTTGGCGAAGCCAAGGACTGCTGCCGACTGTGGCTCGTCCACCTCACGGACGGGTTGCCGACCCTGAGGGGGGAGAAGAGAAAGAGAGAAAGCTCTCCCTCGCCCCCCTGTCGCTCTGGTTACCCTACTCCCCTCTTAATTTCCTAGGGCGCGGGGTTGGGGACCTCCCCCCCGCGCCCGCGAGGTGGCAATTCCCGCGGACGCCGGAAGACTCCCCCGTCCACATTACCAACCTGATCCGGGGCGGGTCGTTCCCCGCGCCGGATCCTCTCCGCTTCCTCCTTAGCGGCCATGACCGTGCCGCAAAATCTGGCCATGGCACGCCATTTCTCCTCCCCCTCGACCATCGCTGCCACTATGGCCGGGAAGGAGAGATCCCGTCCCACGCATACGCGAAGGACCCGGCGCTCTTCCGCCCACGCTGGACAATGCGCCAGCGTGTGCTGCGCCGAGTCCATGTCATCGCCACAGTGGTGGCACTGTGTGGTGTCTTCTATCCCTATTCGACACAGGTACTCACCAAAGCAACCGTGCCCGGTGAGCACCTGCGTCATGTGGAATGTTAGTCCACGTCCCCGCCTATTCGCCCAGTCCTCTAGACATGGCCGGACGGCTTTGACGACCCTCCTGCCCGATAACCTTGGGTTTTCGAGATATTCTCTCCACCCAGCGAGAAGGGCCGTCGAGGCCTCTCTGCGCACCGCCGCGCGGACCCTGTCCGTAATGGGCACCCCTAACCTCTGAAGCTCCCGCGTACGCCAAAACACATAGGCGTATTTCTCCGCGAGGAGCTCCATCGGCGGAAGCCCAGACAGGGTCGAGGCCGCCGCATGCGAGATGGTGCGATATCCCCTTGCGACCCTGATGGCCACCAGCCTTTGCACCCTACGCATAGGTGCTTTGAGGCTTTCGCTGGCGGTCATCTTCGGGGCCCAGATCGGGGCCCCATATAGGGCCACCGATTGCACCACCCCGGCGTAGAGCCGGCAAACTCCGCCGCCCGCCCCCCTCAGGTTTGGCATAAGCTGGCAAAGGCTATTCGCCACTGCCTTCGCCCTTGGGACTAGGCGGGCAAAATGCTCGCCGAAACTCCACGTGCCGTCCAGCCAGAGACCCAACACCTTGAGTTGGGTCCCTATGGGGACGCGGACTCCGTCCACCATCAAGGCCATCCCCTCAGGCGGCTTCCCCTGCGAGCGATCGTGAAAGAAAACCGCTTGGGTTTTCTGGGGAGCTACCCGAAGCCCTAGGCTCTTGATGGCCCGCACCACACAGGCCACCCCTACATTCGCCAGCTGCCTGGCCTCCTCCCAGTCTTTCCCCTCGACTCCCAGAAAGGTGTCGTCCGCGTAACCGGTGACCCAGCAGCCGGGGGGAAGGGCAAGCCTCAGCACAGCATCGTACCCGAGGAGCCACAGCAGCGGACCCAGTACCGAGCCCTGCGGCACTCCCCGGGTCACCAGTTTCACCTTCCAGACTCCGTCTCGATCCATAAAGGCCAACCTTCTATTCCGGAAATAATCAAGAATTACCTTGATTAAGTAGGGAGGGATACGGTGATACCTGAGTGCCCTCCCTATAACCGGCCAGGGCAGGGTGTTAAAGGCGTTCGTTATATTGAACGACGCGCCCAACAACACCCCGCCCTCCCTCCAAATGGCCTCCGTCGCGGTCCTGCACGCAACGGATCGCGTCGATGGTCGACATGCCCGCGCGGAAGCCATATTGGTCCCTAAACAGATCGGGACCATTCCGGGATAGATGCTGAAGGAGGCGCTCAGCGATGACTCGCTCAAAGAGCTTACCATCCTCCCCCAGCAAACAGATCGGCCTGTAAGCGGAGGGTGAGTCCGCAGGCTTGCCCTCTTTCGGGAGAAGGACCAGTTTGGCCTCCTTCCAGGCTTGTGGGAACCGTCCGGTCGTCATACAGTCCGTAAACAGACGCGTAATCTGACCGGACAGCTCCCCGGCGGCCAAGGCCCAGGCGCGGACGGAAATGCCGTCAGGTCCCGGAGCCTTGTTTCTCCGGAGTCTCTTAGCGGCTCTCTGGAGCTCCTCCGGTGTGATCCCCAGTTCCTCATCCCGGTCTTCCGTCTCTTCCGTATGGAATTCCTCCTTCCAACCTTCCTCCCCCTGTGGGAAGAGGGTCTGGACAACCTCTTCCAGGAACCGGGGGTCCAGTGTCTCCGTGGTCGGGGGCGCCCAAGGCTTGAGCCTGTTCATTACCAGCTTGTATGGGCGTCCCCACGGATCTTCCTGGAGAGTCTGGAGGAGCCCCTCCCACGACCGCTCCTTGGCCACCCTTATTGCCTTGGCGAGGGCTTGCCGGGCAGCTCGGTAGTCCTCGCGGGCCGCCTCCTCGGGGACATTACCTCGTCCCCTTCGTGCTCTTGTCCAGACGCGCCTGGCACGCACGGAGGATTGCCTTAGTTCCGAAATCTCCTCCGTCCATCAGTAAGCGGCGCGCCTGGTCCGGGACTTGACCCGGGGCATGGCAACGTCGCACGCATCCGTCAGCACGCCCCGGAGTTCGTCCGCCTGCTCCTGGACGCTGTGCCCCTCCTCCAGGGGCGCAGCCCGCCAACTGGACGCCACAATCGCCGCTAAAAAGCGATCGGCGTCCATTTTCCTCACGGCCCATCTCGGCAGCTTTGCCTCCGCGGTGTGGCAGCGGGCTTGAGCTGCCGGAGGGATGGCCGAGACCACCACCTCTATGTAGAGGTGGTCGGACAGGGTCTCTAATTCAGTGGCCACCCTCTAGCCGTGCATTAACCTCGCAGCGGGGGGATTTGCCCAAGTGATGTCTATCACCGAGCCCCCCCGCTGGCGCACGCACGTGTTGACTGAGCTCGTGTTCAATGTACACAGGCCCAGTTCCGCCGCCCAGGTCTCCAAGACCCGGCCCCTACTGTTTGTGGTAGGGAAACCCCACAGTTGCGATTTGGCATTGAAGTCCCCCGCCACGATAGTCGGCCCCGGGAGGTGGCGCCTAACGCATTCCCCCAGGGCCTCTAGTAAATCCTCGTAGCGGGCCAAGTCGATGTTGGGAGACAAGTACACGCTCACCACCGAGATGGGCCCCTATCTCACCGCCACAAAGCCCTCCCCAGCCTCACTCAGGGTACATGGGGGGCCCCGCGGCGACGGGTTCCATACTATCGCAGCCGAGCCCCGCGTATCCACCGCCCAGTTTGGGTAGTTGGGCGGTACGCGGTACGGCTCGGCTACGATCCCGAGTCCACAATCAGGCTCAGTCATAGTTTGCAGGAACAAATCCTGCGCCGACCGAGCGTGGTTGACATTGGCTTGCAATAATATGGAGGCCGCGCTAGCCATTTAGCTGGACGCTTGCACAACCTCCACATCCATTGCATCAACGCCTTTCGGCGTCTTCCCTTCTTTTTCCATTTCTTCGTCTTTATCCCCCCACCCGGGGATGTTGGCGACCTCCTCCTTCTTCTTTTTCCCTTTGGGGACCACCACCTGTACCTTCTCAACTGTTACTATGGTGGGAAGCTTCTTCCCGGTAGCCCTTTGACGGGTTACTCGAGAATCCTCCTTGGACGTCGTCGTCGGTTTTACCGCCTGGCTGGCGCCTGACGTAGTCGCCTGACTGTAGCTCGCCTGGCTTCCCCTCGCGCCGGGTGGGGTCCCCTTCTTCTTGTTGTTGGCCGGCTTGCAGGCCTTGCTTCCTGCTCGGTGGCCAGCGGGGAGCACCTTGCCCGCGCATACGGGACACTTGGGTGCGGCCGAGCAATCCTGCGCCCTGTGCCCCTGCTCTCCGCACCTGTAGCAGCGCCCGCTGCGGTCGGCACTGCTGGTGCACGTGGCCCGCACGTGCCCCCCCTCCAAGCAACGGAAGCATTGGAGGGGACGCTGCTCGAGCAGCTGCACCTTAGCGCTGAGCCATCCGACCAGCAGCCGGGAATGAAGGCCACCGGGAATGAAGGGGATACCCGAGTCCGCCATTTCTAAGCAGTACCCGCCTTATCCACCTTCTTACTCGTTGCCCTTCCGCAGTCACTTCCCGGCAACTTAACCGTCGCCTGGCCGAGTCCGCAGAAGGGTTTAAAATTGAGTTCTTTAAGAGCCCTCAACGCTCCCTCCCCGATAAGAACAGCGAAGTGGGTGCTTGTGGCATCCCTACTTTCGCTACCCCTCGCGACTACCCAATCCGCGGCCTTGAGTCCCTGATTTTGCCTGTCAAGTAGCTCTACCGCTTCCTTAACAGGCATCATAGGGTCCTCTACATGCACTACGACTCGATGTCGCTTAGGCAGCTCATCAAGCCGCAGTGCACGGAGCCGGACCCCATTTAGAATTATTTCTAAAGTTAGGCTTCGAAGCCACCCTTCAGTCTCTTTATCGGTGCAGTTGAAAATGACCGCCCCGTTCCTATCCACGGTGCCCTTGAAGGTGGGAGCTTTGGTACCTTTCGCAATGCCAAGGATACGGTTCCTCACCTTTTCCTTCAAGAGGACCACCTCGTTGTCCAGCCTGCGTTCAGGATAGTCCATGGGAACCATGGCCACCCTAACCAGGCCGGATATTGTCTGGGCAAAAGTTCTTTGATCGACAGCGATCTTAGGCCTTTTGCTCGGCTGTGCAGTACCGGAAGGACTGGGTGTGCTCTGTTCCTACCTGAGTCGTTTGCACGACCCAGCGGACACGCGCTCCCCCGTCTCCAGCATTGCCACAGGAGCAGAGATTGGTTCTGGGATAGGCTTTTCAGCCACACCCTTTTCCTCCATCTGCCTCTGCTTTTTATAGCGGCGACGCGCCGCTCCACTAAACTTTTTAACCCGGTTTTTACCGGCTTGTGGCTGGGCCTTATCCGGCTCCTCCCCCAAGCCGCCCGGTCTAAGTTCCTCCGGTCGTTCGTCACCTAAGATGGCCACTCCCTGGAGGACATCTGTAAAATCTTTTATACATGTTGGTTGACTCATATTGTTCCCACGAGTACCACGGTCGCGCGATTTCACCCAGGCAGAGCCGCGATTGCCCGGGGCTTGGCTAAATACTCCCGGAGGGCGCCCGATATCCGAAAGGCACCGTTTGCGACGCAGCACCCCCTGCGCCACGCAGCCTTCAGCACGGTTGCACACACCTTGACTTGGGAGGTTCCTCTTAGTCGGTCGCGCCCGGCTACACCCCTGAGCGGGTGAACCCCGCGCGCGACCTTAAGCCCCTCCACCCGCCTCAGCGCGGCCACCCGCAGCCCCCGTACGCGCCGGGTCCGCCGAGCGGTCCCGTCGTCCCCAGCGCCCCGCGGACCGCGTGTGCCCGCCCCGAGGCTACGACAAGGTGGGAACCCGTCGGGGGGTGCGATCGCGTATATCTACAATTACCGGCGAGATAATACGTCGCACCTCGAGGGGGCCTCGGAATTTAGGCGCGAACTTCGCGTTAAACGCGGCGGCTTTATTGGAGAGTGGATACTCGCGTTTCCATACCCACTCCCCTATTCTCGGCGTCCACGAGCGGCGCCGTAAATTGTAATATTTCTGCTGTCGTTGAAAAGCACGTGCGAGATTGATTCGGGTAAGCTCGTAGGCCTCCTCGAGGTGTCGGCGTCTTACGTTGGGCGGGGGCGCGGCGATATTCGGGGCGGCGTCGCGGTTGATCGGGGATACGAGCTCGCGGCCGAAGTTTAGGTAGGCGGGCGTATATCCCGTGGCTTCGTGCCGGGCGGTATTATATGCGAATTGCAACTCGGTGAGCCGTTCATCCCAATTACGGTGGTTCTTATCCACGTATTGGATATCATTGTCTTAATGACTCGGTTCGTACGTTCCACCGGGTTACAGTGCGGCGCGTGTACAGGCGTGTATGCGTGTTGAACATTATGCGCGGCGAGCATTTTCTCCAATTGCGCGGATCGCAACTGCGTGCCGTTATCCGAAAGGATTATATCAGGACATCCGTGACGGAATAAGACAGCCTCCGCGATGTTCGTGGTGACGGCGCCGGCGGTGGCGCGGCGCAGGGGACGCATTTCTAACCACTTGGTGAAGCGGTCTTGCATCGTCAGAACCCATGTATGCCCCTTCGTCGAGCGGGGCAAAGGTCCGACGAGGTCTAACGTGACTTGTTGCCACGGACGGGCGACGGCGGTCGCGTGTAGTGTACCCGCCGGTCGGGTTTGCGCGACTTTGTGTTTGAGACACTTCGGGCAGCTTCTGACGTAACGCGCTATTTCCCTAAACATCCCGGGCCAGTAATATAGCTGTGCGATACGGGAGATTGTCTTTGCGATGCCGAGATGTCCGGCGGTGGGCGCGTCGTGATTTCGACGGAGAACTTCGGGACGCAGATTTTTCGCCACGCATTCCTTCCAATGACCGTCGGCGTGGACTTCTTTAAAATCGAGTTCGTGGAGCACATGGCGGAACAATTTCCCGTCCTTGATGTCGTAGTCCGGGTTTTCTCGGGGGGCGTTTTGCACGGCGCGGAGCGTTCGCTGATACCATCGACAGCGGGGGGGTTTGGTGACCGCGGCGGCCACAGGTTAGCGAGAGAGAGCGTCAGCGACCCGGTTAAGCGTCACTTTCCGGTATTTAATTTCTAGATAAAATTTCTGGAGCTCGAATGCCCAGCGTCCGAGTCGCCCGGTAGGCGCGTCCAGTTTTTGCAACCACCGGAGGGATTGGTGGTCGGTGATGACCGTAAACGGGTATCCCTCCAGGTAGTCGGGCATTCGCCGGATTCCCCAAATTACAGCAAGGCATTCGAGCTCGGTCGCGCTGTAGTTTTGTTCTGCTGGGTTTAACGTTCGACTCGCGTACGCAATTACTCTCTCTCCTTCCGGGAAGTTTTGGGTGAGTACGGCCCCGAGGCCCGACGTGCTCGCGTCGGTCTGCAAAATGAAACGTCGTGAGAAGTACGGACAAGCTAGGACCGGTGCGGTGGTCAGCGTTGTCTTAAGTTTTTCAAATGCGGCGTCCTCCTCCGCCCCCCAATTAAAGCGCGCGTGTTTACGTGTTAAGGCGGTGAGAGGTGCGGCAACGGTCGCGAAATCTTGAATAAAGCGACGATACCACAAAGCTACCCCCAGGAACCGGCGGATGTCCTTTACGCTTTGCGGGCGTTTCCAACGAGTAATTGCGCGTACCTTTTCCGGGTCGGTGCGGAGCCCTTCGCGGTCGACCACGTGCCCGAGGTATCGTAGTCGGTCAACACAGAATCGGCATTTTTCCGGATTTAGTCTGAGGTTCGCGGCGAGGAGTCGTCGGAATACCTCGCGCAATATCCGGATGTGTTGCTTGAACGTTTCGCTAATGATAATAATATCGTCGAGGTAGACGAATACGTGAGGCTCGAGTTCCGGTCCAAGAACGGCATCCAACAATCGTTGGAACGTCGCGGGGGCGGAGTGGAGTCCGAACGGCATAACTTTAAATTGAAACAGCCCTTTCCCGGGTACCGTAAACGCAGTGACCGGTCGACTCGACGGAGTGAGTGGAACTTGCCAATACCCGTTTTTAAGGTCGAGCGTCGTGAGGTATTTCGCCCCGCGCAACTTATCGAGAGTCGCGTTAATCTGGAGGAGGGGGTGGGCATCTGGGTCGGTCGCGTCGTTAACGGCTCGGAAGTCGATGCAAAATCGGTGCCCCCCGTCTTTTTTTTGGACCACGACGACCGGGGAGCTCCATGCGCTGTACGAACGCTCAATTATTTCGTCGTTTTCCATCTTTTCGACCTCGGCGTCGATAATGGCCTGCATGGCCGGATTCCGCGGGCGGTATCATTGTTTGATCGGTCGTATATTACTCTTTACGCGAATATGGTGTTCTGCCCGGTCAGTGGGGCCAGTGATTCGATCGAATAACGGGAGTTGTTCCCGTAGAAATTGTTAAAGCCGTTTATCCTCCTCGGGTGTACGCGGGATTATCCCTTTGGTCGTTGCGGTGGCCGGCGTTTAATTGAGCGCGTCCGCGGGTTTCGGGACCGGTATCGCGTGGCCTAGTTTTGCTAAAAAGTCTACCCCGAAAAGGAGCGCGCTTTTTAAGTTGGGCATTATCCTAAACGAGTGCCATATTGTTCGTCCGCCGGTGTGAACTGGTAGGCGGACGCGCCCGGGCAGTCTGATATGTTGCCCGTTGGCTAACTAGGGTGCGTTCCGTATAAACGTCCGGATGACAACTTTTCGTCCAAAACCGTTCCGTTTACCAAGGTATGACGTCATAACCGCGTTCCGTTTCACAATTTCCAAACGCCCGGGCGACAACTTTTCGTCGTGCTCGGGACTCCGACGAGAAACGTCTGACATGCGCAGAACAGCGTGGTGTAATAAAGCGCGACGGTCAAACATATGTAGATTTGCGTTGTAGGTTATGTTTATGTTCTGTTAGGTTACCTGATGCATCCGTGATGGCATTTCCTTTCGGCTCACACAGTTATAAGCTCGTATTTCATGTTTTTTGTATTACATCAAATATTATCGCAAAGCATAAAGAAATATGGAATATGTATGTCATATGCGCAAGCGCAAAAACGTCCAAGAATCGTTCCGTTTCACGAGATAACCTCGGTGTGTGACGTCACACTTCGTCCGGATGAGCACTTTGGCATACGGAACGCACCCCTGGACCTCCCCTTCCTCTGACGTTACCAGAAACCGAAAGTCTATATGAGCCGGGCGGTATGCTCGTTAATGAACGACACTTCTGACACAGTATGTAAAAGTGCGTCGAGCGGACGGTTGTTCACGCGTACTGTCAAGTGCGGCCGGGGCGTAAATTTTATTGCAAGGACCGGGGAGCGGCCGGCGTTTCCGCGGTCCCGGTTCAGTTTCCCGCCAGCGGGTGGCAATTTTCAGTGAGAACGCCGTCTTTGCCGCATTGCGAGCAGAATTTCTGAGCGGGGCGACGGCAATCGAAACGCGTGTGTCCGCGTTGTTTACATCTCCAGCAACATTCGCTTCAATTACACGCGGCGGCGGCAACTGGCAAGTGGTTTTGGCGGAGGTTCGTTTCTTACGATTGTTCTGAAGCCTTTCGAATTCGCCCGCGCGTTGCTGGAGATCCCGAGGATTACGCACGTCGCTCCGCCAGATACGATTCTGGTAATCGGGGTGGAGATTCTCGTACAACTGTTCGACCTGTTCTTCGGACGAATAGCTACCCCCCGCCCGTCGCATAAGCGCTAACACGTGCGTCGCGTATTTGATGTACGGTTCTCCCTCTTTCTGTACCCGGTCCCGGATCTCGTTCACTATCTGGAGCCGGTATCGTCGCGGTAAAAATGTATCTTTAAAATCGGTGATGAAGTCGGCCCAGCTATCCCAGTTCTCGCGATTGTTTCGGCACCATAAGAGCGCGTTCCCCCTGAGTAACTCGGGTAAGCCTCGTAGCCAGTGCGCGTCGGAGAATTCGTACGCGGCTCTTAATTCGTCGATGCGTTCCAGGAATGCCCATGGGTCTTTACCGTCAAAATGTAAGCCCCATTTACGCATCTGCTTCATGATTTGAGTCGAGGCGGGGGCGGATGCTACCACGGGCGCGTTGTCCGTCGGCGTTGCTGGCGTTACGGCGATTGCGGGCGCGGGCCCGAGGAGGGCTTCGGTAGGCGCGTTATCCGCAAACATCTCGGCGTGTTCGTTAAAGTATTGGCGTAATCTGTGTCGGAGTACGTCGATGCTGCCTTCGGTGTCTGGACCGAATTTCCTGAGTTCGTTATTTAATTTGTTTTTATTAAGACGGTGATATTCGCTTCGCATTACAAGTGTTCCGCGGGTCTCTTCCTAACAGTCAAGTCCCTGTTCGGGCGCCATAAAACAACTTGTTTCCCGATGCGCGGATCAAGCTCGCGGCTGGTCAGGGTCGAAAAAAGGCGCGGAGGAAGAGACGAGAAACGGCGCTTTTATAACAATCGAGTATTTATTACAGATTAATGCTTTTATTACAATCTAGTATTATAGGAGGCGGTTGCCTCAGAATCGCTTGTTTTATAATTGTAGTAATGTCGCGTTATTATAGGTTTTCGGATTGATTTTCCGTGAGCGCAAGGCGACGCGTATTAGTATGCCGAGTTCGTATGGTCGGCCCGCGGCGTTAGCTAACTGAAGATGTGATCGATGGGCGCGTTCGATGGGCGCGTTCGATGGGCGCGTTCGGTGGCACGCGTGGGGCGGCGCGCGAAAGTGAAAGTAACGTCGGTATGTCGCGTGTGTACGTGGGCGGAGCCTAATTTCGTAGATTTGCGGAAAATGGGTTGCAATGACGCGAGGCGTGTACGGCACGCGGAGCTATTAGATGAGTGCGTAGAAATGGCGCAAGGCGTGTGCGGCACGCGGATCTGTCAAAAAGGAGATGACAGGAAGTGGCATGTAAACGGGAACACCCACCGGAGATCTTCTGCGGTACACGTTGTAGACTGACGGCAGCCGGGGACGCCCGACAGGACAGAGCACGCTCTGTACGTTTGCACGTCGAGGAAAAGACCACGGTCGGGGACGCCCGACGTACTGAGAACGCTCCGTACGGGTCGTGGTCTGTTGCGTGAGCTGGAAGGCGGTGCCGGTTATCGAGAACTCTCGGAGGAGACGAAATACTCTCGACCTCGTCGGCACGGCTGGTAGCTGGAAAGTCGGATCGGGACCGGGAGTCGTGAGCAGCGGATACGTCGGAACGGCTTGCTGTCTCACGACGGAATCTGTCGTTTCGGCGAAGTTGCCGATCTTTTATACCCCCTCGGGCCGCTATCCCGGTAGTGGGGGTATCGCCGACGCGGAGGCGCGCGTGGCGGGGATATCGAGCCGGAGCGGTAGGGGCGGCGAGCGCTCCGGCGACGCGAACGCGCTCGGCGATATCCGGGCGTTCTCGGGTCCCGCTCGGTTGCTCCGAGACGGTCCCGGCGGCGAGTGCGCCGTCTTTTATAAATTAAAGAGATGTTGGGGGCATGCTGCCCCTTTGCTTCGCCCGGCGGGTGATCGGCCAGGCGGATCGGCTGTTGTTCGGCCGGAACGATGCAATTTTGGGGGTGCATCGTTACAAAGAGAATAAATTAAAAATATTATAAAACAGACAGCATAATTTATAGTTAATAATATATTTATTATATATATTATATATCAAAATACAATAAATCATTGAACACGCGTAAATTATAAACATAATGTATGCTTTATATAATATTATACATTTCTTATTTTTTAGTAATACAATAAGAAAATAAACATAATTGTAAAATAAAAGTAATTCAATTATATATTATAATTCGGTATGTTACTCATCATGCTTTTTAGAGATTATTTTACTATGTTTCTTAAAATAATTATACGCTAGAGAATGTAGTTCACTTGCTTGTGCCGTTGTAGTTTCTGTTCCATTTAAAATATTATTCATTATTTTAATATTTTTTCGGATATGTACTATTATATATTTATTTATCACATATTCCTCAATATGCTTTTGTTCGCAACATATATCAGAATTAATACTTATGATTAGTTCCTCAATATTTTTTTTTATATATTTGATTAGCTTAGTAATGTAACAATATTATTTAGAAAATAATTTGTTAATGGCAATTAATTTTTTTATATATTCTATTACAGCCTCTTGGTAGCTCATTATTAAGGCGCAACAAATATCACAAAATTTTACTGCAGACAAGATATTCTTAACAATATTTTTAAAATTTTCTGTTATATTATTGAGTAATTCTTCCATTAAATTTTGTGGAATATAAATATTGTTATTAATCTCGTCCAACTCGTTATAGGGAGGTATCTTTAAAAAATGTATTAAGTTTTCCATGTTAGTATTTTCACAATTACTGCTAGATGATGTATATTGTGTGCAAGAATTTATTAATAAAGTTCAGTAATAAGTAGAAAAATTAGAGTACTTTCTAATTCTTGCTCACTATATAACAACATCACTTTAAAATATGTATTTGAGAAAACTTGTGTGCAGTAAAGTACCCTTATTTTTTAATTTTTTCTGGAATGACATGAGAATCCTTAATTTTGTCTAAGATTCCATCAAGTCCTCTGCTCTTATCAATAAAATAAGTTTGTATCACATTTGACCATTTAGCAACTTTTGTAACATTATCCTCTAACATATATTTACAGTCTTTCGTTAACAAATTATTGCGAATGCATTTCATTAAATGCGGGGGATCATATAATGGTATTACTTTGATGCCTTCTATATTTATTATATTATCGTGTTTTTCTATTTCCGTTTGTGCATTTCTTTTATTATCAAAAATCATAGTTTTGATCGCTTTGACATTTGTACTACCCTGATCGCAGACTAAAGCTATTATTTCTAAACCTATTTCATGGCATTGTTTTATTATATCTTTATACATGCGCACAATATCCTGCCATGAAGATGTGCCCTTACAAAATGTATATAGAAGAGGTTGTTTCCATGGTCTTTGTCCATATATACCTTTTAACATCCATACTGTGACATGATCCGCAATATTAATATTTCGATCAAAACCTGTATCAACAACCCCTTCTATAATATCAGTCGATGCATTTTAATATAAGCCTGCGCTTAATTTTATCTCATCAAATAAGAGTACACAATATTTTTCTCGGTAGTCTTTAAATTTGGAGACTCTTTCTTTCAACTTTTCAAATACACATTCTGATATGCCGCTACTTATAGATACATTTTGGATTACTTTTCTTAACGTTTCGATACTAGGTAAGCAGAAAGTATTGACTAGAAATCTGTATAATTTTGGACTTCTCTTTACTGACGTCAGCGCAAAGGCTTTATCTTTAATTGAATAACTCCGATTATATTTATCTTTTTTAAAATTATTAATATTGGATAAAAAGAATATTTTCATCGCATCTGGCCTTTCCTTAATTGGTTTAATAAAATTACTTTTGCTTAACTTCTTCACCTCTTTCAACCGCTGGTATAAGGAAACTCCTCTCTTTCTCTGTTGCCTCTGTTGTCATTCCTATCAAAAAAGTAAATAATTATAGAATATAAAAAATATAAAATATAAATTAAATTGAAGTAATTACTTTGCAATTTTTATTTAATTTTTTTTGAAACTTGTATGAGTAGAAATCTAGAAAAACTTTGGATAGCTGCATATGGGTTATGCAGCTATCCAAATTTATCTGGATTGGCCCTTTGATTTATTTGGTAAACGTATCATTACGTTATCATTGCATACTTTACGCAGGTATAATTATTATCAACTTACTGTAACCATCACGTGCTGTAACCCTAATCTGCAATATACCACAATATACGACTGATTGCCACCGATACAGCTCTCACCGATACAGAACACTGCCAAAACAGCTCTCACCGATATGAATTATACATGTATTTGTGGCATCTAGTAACGCCATTTACCAGTTAGGAAGGAACTTCTTAAGGATTCAGTCGGCCGTATTACGCTCGGAGCCCCTGAGCCAAGTTCAGCCGGTAAGCAACGGGTGTCTCAGCGCGGGCGCAACACTGCCCTCCCTCTTCAAGATTGTCGTCCCAACAATCCGGAAGGGCAGCTGTTCAAACGGTGATGTCTCCAGGACCCCGAGACAAACTCCTGCCTTACCCCGAGCTGCTGCTGCGGGTTACCGGGCTGCGCCTCTTCTGGTCCTTTTCCTCGGAAGCTCTAGTCCTCTCCGAGACGTACTCCTGCCCTACCCCGAGCTGCTGCTGCGGGTTACCGGGCGTCTCTTCGGATCTTCTTCCTCAGGAAGCTCTGATCCACCAAGAAGCTCTGTTCCTCCGTCCGCTTCCACTTCGCGTCCCCTGTCTCGACTTTTTTGGGGGGAGAGCTGGCCAGGCTCCTCCCCCCCTGCCGCCTTCAGGGCGACTCCGCCGGAACACCGTTATTCGTGGCACAGCGTGGACCCCTTCTACTTCTGCCACTGGCGCTGCTCCTCTTGAAAGTCTTCTGACAAGGGGGGGGGGGGACTTCCCGTGGACCCAACGCCCCGCAGGGCTCCCCAGGTCCCTGCCTCGGCATTTGCCCTTCGTCCCACGGAAAAACCACGGGTCGAGAACCGTGGGCAAGGCAGATTTTCCTAGACCATCTTCTTAAAGGAGAGACTGCACCGCAGGAAAGAGAGAGAGAGATACTCCGGGTGAAGACGCGAACCACCGCCAGTCCTCTTCCGAAGCCCAAATCTCCTCCGGAGCGAAAAATCTTCCTTTTCCTTCTGCAAAACAAAAGTAAAGCACAGTAACTCGAACAAATAAAACAACAAGCACAAATTCCGATCTAATCTTCCCTCGGGCTCCGAACTAATCTACCTTCCTAATTAAATAAGGAGCTAACCTGTCAGCATGGACTACCTTCTTCCTTTGCGAAGGCGACCTTTGGATACAATAGACATCACTAAGCTTTTTCACCACAGAGAAAGGTCCTTCCCAATTCCCTTGTAACTCTGGGGCCTTTCCCTTTTTTCTACGAGGATTGAAGAACCAAACCTTCTGACCTTCTTTGAAAAGCGTTTGCCTGGCACCACGATCGTACCAGGTCTTGACTCGAGAAGATTTGACATTCATCCGTCCTCTCACGCCACAATGAATCTCCTCAAGTTTCCTCCTTAAGTTCCCTACGTAACCCCCAATCGACTGAGAAGTCTCTACAGAATTCGGAGGATTACCTTGTAGTAAATCAAGAAGCAGTCTCAGATCTCGAGCGAAGTACAACTCCGCGGGAATCACGCCTGTGGACTCATGCTTCGAAGACCTATAAGCGAGCAGGAACATGGGCACCCATATCGGTTCCAATCTCATTGACTCTCAGAGATAAACTTCGCTAAATAGCTTATAATGGTCTGATGTTGTCGCTCAGCCTGTCCATCCGACTGAGGATGCAGAGCAGTAGTTCTCGTTTTCTTTATTCCGAGAAGAACCATTAATTCAGCAAAAAGCCTAGACTCAAAATTCTTTCCCTGATCTGTGTGGATTTCTTCAGGAACTCCGTGTCTAGAGACAAACTGGCTGACGAAAACCTCCGCCACCGTCTTCGCCCTGAGCGGAGAAGCTTCCACCTATTTCGTGAAGCAATCGACAATAACTAAAAGATATTTATTCCCAAAAAGTTTTTGGGAGGGGGCCGAGAATGTCCATCTGAGCTCTTACAAGCGCGGCCCCAACATTAGAAATTTGAAGAGGAGACTACCCTTTTCCTACAGGGCCTTTCTTGACTACACAAATGCCACAAGTTTTACACCAATTCTCGACATCCCGTTTACAAATTACCCAATAAAAGCGTTTCCGGATTTTTTCCAAGGTTTTATTCACTCCAAAATGTCTACCCGAAGAGGAATCATGAGATCTTTCCAGAATCTCCTTCACGCGTTTCCGAGGAACAACAAGCTGGAGTAAGCTTGTTTTTAAATTAGGAGCCTCCCACCTCCTATAAAGGACTCCATCTTTAAGAACCAGTACGCCACAGTAGGCCCAGTAAACTCGAGCAGATACATCCCCAAAAATTATATCAGAACGCGGAGGACGTTCTCCCGCCTCCTTGGCTCAAAGAAAGATCGAGATGCTCGGATCCTCCTCCTGATCCCTACGCCAGCTCTCAAGACCCTCCCCTCCAAAATTATGCGTGCAACAGACCTTGCCTGCTCTTCGGCGCTCCTCTTTTCCACCTTAGCGCAGTACCCACAGCCAGACATTTTATATTGCCGTCTTGGCGAATTCTTATTTGCCAATATCCGCTTTTTAAATCCAAAACAAAAAACCAAATGTTACCTGAGTGATGGTCGAGGATATCATCTATCCTAGGGACTGGATAGGAATCTTCTTTGGTAATTGCGTTTAACTTTCTATAGTCCACACAAAATCTTATTGATCCATCCTTTTTCCTCACTAAAACGGCCGGCGAAACCCAAGGACTTTGGGATTCCTCAATCACTCCCTGATCCTTCATGTCCTCTATTATTTGGCTTACTTCGCCACGCATATGAATCGGAATGCGACGAGGAACCTACTTAATAAGGGAGAAATCTTCCACATTTATGTTACGACAAACAACATCACAATTACTAGCAATAATCTTATCAGAAAATACATCTTGATATTCATTTAAAAAGGAAAGAAAAACGTCCCTCTGAGTTTCACTGAGGTTTTCAGAATCTTTCATAAAAAGTTCATTTAAAAAAGGAGAAACTTTTTTTTGAAGAATCAAGAGAAACGGTAGTGTCTCGCGCCAAGTACGCGCGGAGCGAGACCGCCGTGGCTTTATATACGCGACGCGACGATTTGAGAGTACTCGAGATTTTGAGATCTCGATAAGCAGTAAACGGATCAAGTTCTAACTAGGCTTAATGGAAAGCTTGGACCAAATTTATATAATAAAAGTATTTTTATTTTTCCCCTACGTGCGGAGATATTACGATGCATAGGATAAAGTGTGAAATTTTCAATTAAGATACGTCATCGTCATCGTCCCAGACAGTCCCTTTCGCGACGCGACGCGACGATTTGAGAGTACTCGAGATTTTGAGATCTCGATAACCAGTAAACGGATCAAGTTCTAACTAGGCTCAATGGAAAGCTTGGACCAAATTTACATAATAAAAGTATTTTTATTTTTCCCCTACGAGCGGAGATATTACGATGCATAGGATAAAGTGTGAAATTTTCAATTAAGATACGTCATCGTCATCGTCCCAGACAGTCCCTTTCACATTTTCGCCACGGCGCGCCGCGGCGCTGGTGCTTCGTGTAACTTTCACAATCTTGACGTTATGCGGCGCTATTTTCCATTAGAGCAGCGAAGTATTGCCAGCGCCGCCAGCGGTGCACTTGGTGCACTGAGTGCAGTTGCACTGCCGGCGGTGTGTGAGCGTGGAGCGAGATAACCTACGCGACTGGATCGACTCGGGCTTTGCGCGATATATTAAGATACGTCGTCGTCTCTCAGATCAGAAACGTAACTTTCATATACTTGGACTGCATGTCTTCATTGTCGGTAAATTAGATTTTCTCTAAATAAATCGCGTTCGCGAGAGAGATCGATCGAGTCATCATCATACGCGTCAAAGTGAGCTAGGTTAACGTATTGACACCGCAGGGAGGATTGATTCGCACAATCCTTTGGGCTTATAAATAAATCGCGTTCGCGAGAGAGAGCGAGATTGCCAGTCTCGAGCGTCTCCATAACAACGGAAGAGACAGCATGTTTATGTGCAGTGACGTGACTGACGTGTACGTCAGTTGGTGCGCGAGGCTGCGTTCACATTTATCGTAATGTTAAGCTCCTTACGACGATCGTAACGCTCGACAGCTATCGTAACCTCATCATACGAGTTGACTCAACTTGAACTCGGAAGATTGTGTCACTTGTCTAGCGTTATATTACAGTATAACCTAACATGTCAGCATTCTCGATGCGCGAAGAAAAGTGTGTTTATAGTTAGATATATTAACATAGATATATTGTTTACTACAATTTCTTTGCTTATGACCATGATTGCAGCGTTACAATGGATCGTAACAAGCTCATTACGACGATCGTAACACTCGTTGTGATAATTATTGTATGAATTATTAAGTTGCGTCTACATCTATCGTAACGCTGCGATCGTGGTCGTAAGCAAAGAAGCTCTCGTAAACAATATACATCTTTAGGACGAACGATACTGGGGCCTACTAAAAATATCAAAAGTATCTCGCGAGACGATCTTGTTCAGTATGTGAAAAATCATTATTGACCATCTAGGTAAAATTCTTGTCATAATTGATTATTGGTTCATGTAGCTAAAATTTACTATCAGTGATCGAAAAATGCAAATATCAATTTCTTTAGATTTGTACTGGCTGGTGCTGGCGGTGTAGATCACAATCAATTAATCGAACTTGCTGATAAGCATTTCGGCAAAATGACAGGACCGGAATATGATACCATTCCGAACTACGTTAAATCCTGTCGTTATACCGGCTCTGAGATAAGAGTACGTGATGATACGATTCCTCTCGCCCATATTGCGATTGCTGTTGAAGGTATTAGAAATTAACGTTCTATAGATGAATTAATTATAACGTTTTATGGCGCTAGAGCCAAAAGATTCGGCACGCTTGCCGAGTGTTCGCTCTCGGAAAGGGAGGAGTCGCAATGTCGAGTGGTCCGTAACAGACGAGACGTTGGTTTTATGCTGTACACTATTTACAGTTTATTCAAGTCTATATACAGGTTCTATGTACAAGTTAGATATGTAGATATATATGTGAAATTAATAACAAGAAACAAGCTATCCAGATACACAATCAAAGACACGATATAAGGCAAATAAGAGCTATACGCTGATATTAAAGCGAGAGATTTAAAATTTGTTTAATAAATTTTAAATCTTTCGTGTATTTCCAAGTACACGAATTTTCAACATACTAAACCGCGGGCCGATTTTTTGTCGGACTGAAAACACAGTTATTGTTGGAGCATTAAAATTCCTTACCCCCCCCCCCCTAACGAATCATTTGATGCTAATTTAAGCATCATAAATTAATATAAAGAATTTATTGCGAAAAATATTACCTCAGCCAGGGTTTGAACCTGGAATCTCCCGTATTCCGTTCGGGCGTCTTACCAATTCGACCACCGAGGCATATGGTAATATTTATCGCAATAACAATTACTTAATAGAAACCGGTAGGACGCATTGTTTCAGCCTGCGTAAACTTAAAACTAATAACAAGAAACAAGCTCTCCAGATACACAATCAAAGACACGATATAAGGCAAATAAGAGCTATACGCTGATATTAAAGCGAGAGATTTAAAATTTGTTTAATAAATTTTAAATCTTTCGTGTATTTCCAAGTACACGAATTTCCAACATACTAAACCGCGCGCCGATTTTTTGTCGGACTGAAAACACAGTTTTCGTTGGAGCATTAAAATTTCTTACCCCCCCCCCCCCTAACGAATCATTCATATTAATTTATGATGCTTAAATTAGCATCAAATGATTCGTTAGGGGGGGGGGGTAAGGAATTTTAATGCTCTAACGAGAACTGTGTTTTCAGTCCGACAAAAAATCGGCGCGCGGTTTAGTATATTGGAAATTCGTGTACTTGGAAATACACGAAAGATTTAAAATTTATTAAACAAATTTTAAATCTCTCGCTTTAATATCAGCGTATAGCTCTCATTTGCCTTATATCGTGTCTTTGATATATATGTGGCCCTGACAAGGGCCGACTGGAGATATTATGTGGCCCTGAAAAGGGCCGATTGCAAGTATTATGTGGCCCTGACAAGGGCCGATTGGTTCTGTCTTACAACGACGGACGCTCACTCCACAGCAGACACGGCTGTGTACGAGTCCGGTGGAGAGGCTGTCGTGTTCCCCAGCGTCCGGGTTTACTCCAAGCCGGCGATGTCCCTGGCGGTGTATAGGAGCGTTCGGTGTTGCTGTCGGTTCATGTCGCCTGTGCTGTCGCTGGCAATGAAGTGTCAATCTGCGTCTTTCGACCCGCCTTATGTACTGGCGTAACCCAGCCGCTGTTCGTCTGCGTTGAGTGCTCGATGGTGGGAGCCTCCCACTCGCTGTTGGTTTGTTCCGCTCGTTGGCTGTGAAGCGGCTCGCTCTGCACGCCTCTGTGGATCCGTGATGGGGGAACGGTCTGTGTCCCCTTCTCACACCAGTCTCCTGGTGACAGCGGCAACGGCGACAGCCGTGCTGGCACGTCGAACTTCCAGCGAGGAGAGGTCTTGCGTCGAACTCGAATGCCCTCTGCGAGCAGATATCGTGGCCTGGTGAGCTGCGTTGGCGGTGGACTGAGAGCGATGAGTTTTCACGCTGCAGGTTGGTTCTGCGGCTGCACTGGTTTATGCGTCGGCAGCGATTGGCGTGGATTCGTCGTCCGTTGTCTTCTCCAGAAAGGCAGCGTTCCTTTCGTACTTCCTCAAAAAGCTCACGGGCAGTGGCTCTGGTAGTCGATCCAACTTGTGGCAAGCTGATCCGTGAATTGATGATGAGCTCTCGCCGGCGGGTCTAATGTAGGGACCCTGGTCGCGTTTTAATTCCGAGAAAGCCATACATCTATCGGTGAGCACTCTCACCGTCTCACCGTGCTTGCGGCACGCGGCGTTAGGCCCCACTCGGGCGCTCCGGCGACAGCCTGGCTGCGCGCGTATAGTGGGGGCCGATCGATCGGCCCGTGTACCACGGGTTGCCGTTCCGTAGGAACTTATGATTGTGCGGTCGACGGCCGCCACGCGTTTTATAGAATAATCAATAAATATTTTGGCCGTAGGTGCTGGATGGTCTGAGGCAGACAACATTCCTCTTATGGTCGCAAATACTCTCATAGGAGGATGGGATCGTAGCCAAGGAGGAGGCATAAATAATGCAAGCAGTTTAGCTAATGCTTGTTCAGAACAAAGCTTATGCAATAGCTACCAGAGTTTTAACACATGTTACAAAGTATTGTTGCGCTCGTCCGCGCGTTCGCTGCACTCACACTCACGCACACTCGCGAACGCGGCGCGCAATCCCGTTTCCGGGAATAAATACTCACAGAAAGAAGAGAACTCGTTTAATGAAAGAACTCAGAGAATTCTACAAGCTCGTGAAACACGTCAGTTTGGCTCGAAGGCCCGGCGGATAATCTGAATCGCGACTATTTACAAACAACGACGTTCCGCTCGTCGTTAGGCGCGTCGTCAGGCACGTCGTCAGGCAGCGCTTCGCGGCTGCCTTCGAGGTTTCCACTTCGAGGTTTCGAGGTGTCTCGGCTCGGGCGCAACACTGCCCCCCTCTTCCTAAATTGTCGTCCCGACAATCTCCTGGAGGGCAGCGCCCAGACGAGCACGGGGACCAAGCTACCTCTCTCTTCTCCCCGCGATTGGCCTCCGGAAAGAGCTGGCCAGACTCCCCCAAGCCATCTCCAGGAAGGGCTGTCCACCGCGTCTCATCCTCGAGTTCCGGACCTCCGTCTTGACGTCCTCTTCTTTGACGACCCCATCGCTCTCCCGCGATGTCTTCGGACAAGGGAGGGGGGGACTTCCCGTGGACCCTGCGTCCCGCAGGACTCCCCAAGTCCCCGCCCGGCATTCGCTCTTCGACCCACGGGAAAACCACGGGTCAAAAACCGTGGGCAGGCGGTCCTCCTCAGGCTGGAACGCTTCTTGAAGTCCCGGCCGATGATCTGCCGCAGGTCAACCGATGTTTAAGGACCTTCTTTCGCGTACCCCTCCTCAGGCTGGAACGCTTCTTGAAGTCCCGGCTGATGATCTGCCGCAGGTCAACTGACGTCTAAGGACCTCCTTCCGCGTACCACCGTCCTTCTCTAAAACAACAAACAACGCACAGAAACACGGAACAAAATAACTGTTAAAAATTAAAGAAATTAACATTTCAAACATTTTAAGATTTCTTCATAAACACTTTATTCACAATTTGTTCGCTACAAAATTTATTAACGGGCTTTGTTCTACTCTAATCTTTCCCTTTCTAATTTCCTTTCAGAGTAATCCCTACAGAGCTCATCTATCCGAATGAACAATCTTTCTTTTGTGTTTGGGAGACTTCTGAATGCAATAGACCACGTCACTAAGCTTCTTTATTACACAAAAAGTCCTTCCCAGTTGCTTTGCAATTTCGGGGCTTTTCCTATCGTTCTAGGAGGATTGTAGAACCAAACTTTCTGCTCTTCTCAAAAAAGAATTCGCCTGGCCCCTCGATCATACCAGGTCTTAACCCGAGAAGACTTGATATCCATGCGCGCCCTAACACCAGAACGGATTTCCTCAAGTTTCTCCTTTAAGTTTCCAATAAATCCGCCGACCGACTGCTCCTCCTCCTCACAAAGCTTTGGAGGACTACCCTGTAACAGATCCAAAGGCAATCTTAGATCTCGAGCAAAACATAATTCACCAGGAGTTACACCAGTGGTTTCGTGTTTTGAAGATCTATAAGCTAACAAAAACATGGGGACCCAACGATCCCAATCTCTCTGATTCTCAGAAATGTATTTCGCCAAATAGTTAGTAATGGTCTGATGCTGGCGCTCGACCTGTCCATCCGATTGAGGATGTAAGGCAGTAGTCCTCGTCTTCCTAATACCAAGGAGATCCATAAGCTCCGCAAAAAGTTTCGATTCGAAATTCCTTCCTTGGTCCGTATGTACCCCCGAGGGGACCCCATATCTGGAGACAAACTGATTAGTAAAGACTTCCGCTACCGTTCTAGCTCTTATGTTCTTCAATGGAAATGCTTCCACCCATTTAGAAAAACAATCCACAATAACAAGGAGATATTTATTCCCTGCTGCAGTTGTTGGAAGGGGGCCAAGAATATCCATCTGGATTCTCTCAAATGGTGCCTCAGCATTATGAATCTGCAAAGGGGACTTTCCTTTACCGGAGGGGCCCTTTCTGGAAATGCATACCTTACAAAATTTACACCAATCCTCCACATCTTGTTTGCAGGTTGCTCAATAAAAACGTTTCCGGATTTTCTCTAACGTTTTATTGATACCGAAATGTCCTCCCGAAGGAGAATCGTGGGCTTCTTTCAGAATCTCCTTGACTCGATTTCGGGGAACAACAAGTTGAAAGAAACTTGTTTTCAGATTTGGGGCCTCCCACCTCTTATATAGGATCCCTTCTCTTAAAACTAAAGCGTCCCAATGTAACCAGTAGATCTGAGCGGAGACGTCTCTGTGAGGGATCTCGGAACGTGGAGGACGGACCCCAGTTTCCTTGGCTTGAAGAATGAATGAAATCCCCGTATCCTCACTTTGTTCCTTACGCCAGCTCTCTGGGCTCTCTCCCTGAAAAATCAAACGCGCAACTAACTTGTCCTGCTCTTCGAAATTTTTTTTCTCAACTTTTTCACAATAACCACAGCCAAAATTCACACACTGACGCCTAGATAGGCCATCAGCATTTTTGTGGGACTCCCCTTTTCGATGGATAATTTCAAATTCGAATTGCTGGAGCCTTTCCAGCCAACGTGCCAACTGCCCTTCCAAATCTCTGAAGGTCATAAGCCATCTCAGAGAAACATGGTCAGTTCGGATTAAAAACTTCCGTCCTAAAAGGTAATGGCGGAAAGATTTAAAAGAGTCTACAACTGCTAAAAGCTTTCGGCGAGTTACACAATAATTCCTTTCCGCCTTATTAAGAACACGACTGTAATAGGCTATAACTCTTTCCTTCCCCTCTTGTTTTTGTGACAAAACCGCGTCAATACCGTTGTTTGAAGCATCGGTATCTAAAATAAATTCTTCCTCCCCTTCAAGAAAAGAAAGGACCGGAGGAGAAGACAAAACTCGCTTTAATTCTTCAAAATCTTTTTTATGCTCCTCCGTCCAAACAAACTTAGTTTGGTCTCCTGTGAGAGAGTAAAGGGATCTCGCCAAAGAAGAAAATCCCTTAATAAATTTCCGATAGTACGAGCAAAATCCTAAGAAACTCCGCAATTGCTTTCTTGTATGCGGTACTGGCCAATCTTTAACCGCAGTTATCTTTTCAGGATCCGTAGTTATGCCTTCCGCCGAAATAACATGTCCTAAATATTTAACACTTCTACTAAAAAGAGTGCATTTATTTGGATTCAACTTTAAATTAACTTCTCTTAAGCGTAAAAGCACTGTCTCAAGATTCTTCAGCATTTCAGCAAAACTTTTACCAAAAATAATTACATCATCTAGATAAACCAAACTGTTTGTTGTTGATGGTTGCTGATACAACCTTGACGAAGGTTCGCACACTAAGGCGGAAGGACTTTGAAATAACAGCTCCAAATTATTGAGATATAATATATAGTTTAATGTCAATGTTGGCGGTAGAGGCGAGCGGTATCACAAATTGCACTTACGATGCGGTTAAATGCACGCACTCTTGTCTTTGGTATTACGAAGACGACAACGGTACACGAAAAACGGTAATGAGACGAAGCACCGCGACGTAGACTCGTTCGCGGGCGACAGAGCTCGTAATTCGCTCTGAGTTCGAGGCGCACGTGGAGATGCACTCAGATGCACGCCGCACAGCCGGTACGGTCCTCGCGGGTAGTGCAGGGAACCGATCTCACGAAAAGGCGTAGGCGCGTTATCTCAAGATGCACGTTACAATTGCCAAAATTCGAACCGTCTCAGTACACGTTGGAATGTCGACTCATGCGATCATCGTCTTCTACCGACCCGAGCGTTGTTTACGCCGACGGATCGGGCCGGCTCGGCCTCGCTCGTCACGCGGAACGCTGAGCGTACGGCACGCGGGCGCAAGCGGAGCGCGCGCGAGATCGGGTGGAAAATTAGAATATTAAATTGAACGCTTATTCCTAAACATACCGCCCGCCTCGAATGTATAATTGCATTCGAAAAGCTTACGGTATAGACATGGTACTTATGCTAATGGTTATACAACTATATACAATGATGAAAACTCGGTACAATATATTACATAGCTTATAATTAAGTTGATCGCTGAATACCTACGATCGCCGTTAGGGGGTGGTTCCGCCCGCCGTGGCAGAATTCTTTGATTCTTCGATATTAATCTCGACGGGGAGGAAACATAGTTTGACAATCGGTCTTCGGTACTCAGATCGATGCGTCTTTACGGTGACTACGCGAGTCAGGCCGTCATCTCCAAGATGACAAGCGGTAATGCGGCCGAGTTCCCATTGGCACGGAGGGACCAAAGGGTTGCGCAAAAGAACGATTTGGCCAACTTTGGCTAGTCGCTGGACGACGCGCCATTTCGGGCGTTGTTGAAGGAAATGCAAGTAGTCGTTCGACCATGACCTCCAAAAAACTTCGGTTAACTGCTGGATCATTTGCCAGCGCGACAGCCTGGCTTCGTTAAGATCGAGCACGCTAGGCTCCGGAGGGGCAATAAGAGCGGTACCGACGAGAAAATGACCAGGCGTCAAAGCTTGATAATCATCAAGACTATCGGAAACGGGAGCAATAGGCCTGGAATTCAGGCACGCCTCAATCTTACAGAGAAGCGTGGTCATCTCCTCGAACGTAAGCGTATGGGGACCGATGCATCGTTTCAAATGATGCTTTACGCTTCGAACGCCGGCTTCCCACAGGCCGCCGAAATGAGGCGCTGCGGGAGATAGAAAATGCCACTCAGTTCTGTCGGTTGCGAGTCGGTTTATAAAATTCGGATCGCGGATTGTTTGCGAGTATGCTTGTGAGAGTTCTCGATCAGCACCTTGAAAGGTCGTTCCATTATCGGAGTACATGGCCTTTGGCAGTCCTCGGCGAGACACAAATCGCTGATACGCGGCCAGGAAAGTCGCAGAACTATAGTCACTTACACTCTCCAAGTGAATGGCTTTGGTAGTTAAGCATACGAACAAGGCTATGTAGGCCTTTTGAGACTTGTGTCCGCGTCCGGGAGCGGTACGAATAGCGATGGGACCTGCATAGTCGACGCCGGTATGTATAAAGGCTCGAACGGTACGGTTAACTCGGGCTTCCGGTAGATCTCCCATAAGTTCGATCGGTGTTTCGGCACGTTCGCGTGTGTATCGGATGCACTTGTATAGCACAGAGCGAACGGTTGCTCGAGAACGGAGAATCCAAAACTCACTCCGAAGTGACGCGAGGGTGAGCTGAGACCCGGCATGTAAAGTTCGTAAATGATGGTGCTCGATAAGGCGAGACAACAACGGATGTGACCGCAGAACGATCGGATTTTTCGTTGTGCCGGGAAGACATGCATGGCGCAGCCTTCCGCCTACGCGGATAAGGCCATCAGAATCCAAGTAGGGATTGAGAGGGGAGAGCGGACTGGTTTTTGGCAGCGTGGTTTTGTTTGTCAGCGCTGTGAGTTCGTGGGGAAACAACTCGGCTTGCATGGTTTTGAGCCAATAATGTTTAGCTCGTTGAATTTCTTCCGGTAACAAACGTATAGAATAGCCATTGCTAGGCGGGGTTAAGCGTCCTTTTAGTAGGAAGCGGTAAAGGTACGCGGTAATTCGGAGTAATTTAGGCCAGGAGGAGAAACGCGAGGACAGATCCCAGCTCGGTGTCGCATAGGCGGTGTGAGCGGGTTGTTCTCGGCGCTCCTCGAGGGGGCTTCCTGGTGGTAATGGGGGGCACGTATTCGGCCAACAGTCGGGTGGTTGGCGTAGCCATAAAGGGCCTGACCACCATAAACTGTGATTTTGTAAAGCGTCGGGAGCGATGCCGCGTGACGCGCAGTCCGCAGGATTGTCGTGTGTCGGGACATGACGCCACGAGGCCTCAGGAAGCTGTGATTGGATGGCGGAAACACGATTGGCTACAAAGGTTTTCCATCGAGATGGAGATTGGTTCAGCCAGGCTAGAACAATCTGAGAGTCTGTCCAACAGACAGTCTCGAGGTGGGGAAGCTGGAGAGCGGTACGAACGTATTGGATTAGGTTAACGAGTAGGTGAGCTGCTTTCAACTCCAGGCGGGGAACACTTAGCGTTTTGAGTGGGGCTACTTTTGACTTGGCCATAACGATTGAGACCGAAACGGAGCCGTCCACATGGACGAGTCGAAGGTACACGGCGGCTGCGAATGCCTTCGTCGAGGCATCGCAAAAGCCATGAAGGGAACAATGAATGGTGTGAGGTCCATGTTCGGTCCACCGCGGTATTTTGATCACATTAAGGCTTGAAAGTTTGTCTCGGTATTCTGTCCAGTCATTTAGCTGTTGGCTGGGAAGTTCCTCATCCCATGTGCATTTACGCAACCACAAAGTTTGCATAAAGATTTTCGCGGTTATAATGACGGGTGTGGCCCATCCTAACGGGTCAAAGAATTTCGCGATAGTTGAAAGGACCGTTCGTTTTGTCCTGGTCGGAGATGAAGGTATGGAAACTCGAAATTGGAAAACGTCGAGCGATGGATTCCAAGTGATTCCTAAGACTTTGATTTGCTCGTCGTCCTGAAGGACTTTGTGAGTGGCTAAGCCATGATCGGAAGGATCGATGTCTGACAGAAGGTCAGATGAGTTGCTTGCCCATTTTCGAAGGCGGAAGCCGCCTTTATCAAGGAGCGCAATTAATTGGTCACGGGTTTGATGCGCGAGAACGGGATCATCGGCACCGAACGCAGCATCGTCAACATAGGTTTGACGGAGTAAGACGAGCATCGCTAACGGAAACTCGGCTCCGTGATCAGTGGCTAGTTGCTCTAAAACGCGGAGAGCGAGGTATGGAGCGGCAGCACTGCCGTAGGTAACTGTCAAGAGGATATATTCCTTTACAGGCTCGTCTGGCGACGGTCGCCATAAGATGCGCTGGTAGGTGATGTCGCGTGCATCGACCAAGATCTGGCGATACATTTTTACGATGTCAGCGATATAAATGTACCGGGGCTGACGCAACAGAATGATGACGGTAGGCAGATCCTTTTGGAGTTTTCGTCCTATTAACATGTGGCTGTTTAGCGACATGCCATTAGTGGTTGGAGAAGAAGCATTGAATACTACGCGCAATCGAGAGGTCGCACTGTCTTCTCGTAAGACGGCATGATGCGGGATGTAATACGATTGTGGTGGCGCGGTAGCTTCATTGGGTGAGACTTCGATCATGTGACCGAGTTGCTCATATTCAGCGAGAAATTCGCGGTAGGCTGAGGCTAGATTGGGATCTCGCTGGAGTCGGCGTTCCAATTGATGGAACTTCGCTAAGGCAATAGAGCGGGACTCACCTAACGGGATAGGCGGTCCGGTTTTAAACGGTAATCTAACCACATAACGTCCTTGCGGAGTACGGGAGTGAGTGGCTATAAAATGCTCCTCACATTGGCGTTCCTCAGGGCTGAGATGAGTCTTTTGAGGTATCTCCTCGACTTCCCAAAATCGACGGATGTCGAAATCAAAAGCCTCGTAAATATCACCGTGGTAAACGGATACGGATGATGGTGAGGTAGGAGGTGGTGCGATTGGACCGGAGATGATCCAACCGAGGGTCGTGTTTTGCGCGGTTGGTTCGTTGACGGAACCTTTTCGAACACGGTCAAGCGCGAGCATGCCGAATAAGTCGGCCCCTATGATGACGTCAATCGGATCGGGACTCATGGGTTCACTATCGGCAAGGTTGAGCCCGGCGATGTGCTTCCATTGACACACCGTTTCGATTCGACTCGGAATATATTTTGTTAACGACGGAAGGATTAGCGCGGTAGTCGAGTAAGCAGGTGCATCGCGAGACGCAGGGGTTATCGTAATTTGAGCAGCGTGTCGCACAACTGACTGGGTTTCACCGATACCCGTAACGAAAACTGCTCGTTTAATTCTCGGCAATCGAAGGGACTGTGCAAGCGATCCAGTCATCAACGTTGAAACAGATCCTTGATCGAGTAATGCGCGGACAGTGACGTATCGACCAGAGTTAGAGTGTACGCGAACGCGTGCGGTGGCGAGTAAAACTTTAGAGTTTGGCGCTACGGTTTTTGAGATCAAATGCGTTGCAATCTCATTGGTTTTCTTTTCGGTACTGGCGGGAATTGAGACAGAAACGGATTCAGTCTCGGTCGGCTTGACGAGGTTATCAAAATGTAACAACGAATGATGTCGCTTTTGACATTGTCGGCACGCATGAGAGCTCGTACATTCTCTCACATTATGTTTGGTACTGAAACAATTCAGACAGCGCTTATTTTTTCTAATAAAGTCGGAACGTTGGGATGGAGTTTGCTTTAAAAACGCGGGGCATTGATAGAGCAAATGATTCTCTTTACACAGAGCACATGCGAACGGAACTGCGGAAGCAGAGTGCGACGCAAGTGATTTTTTCTTCGCGGGTTCCACAGATTTTTCTTTTGTCGATGGCAAGATTGCTTCCAAGGCGCGAATGCGCGACTCGAGAAATTGATCTAATTCACGATAACGAGGGTAATCCATGGTGTCCCCTAGCTTGAGTTCCCAAGCTTTTCGCGACGACTTATCAAGCTTTTGAGCAACAAGAAAAACTAGCAAATCATCCCAATGTTCGACAGCTCGACCGAGATTTTTGAGAGCTTGAATTGACGCGTTAGTTTGATCGCGAAGGTTCCGAAGATCTTTGGAGGTTTCTGCGGTAAGTGACGGAAGATTTAATAGGCTTTGTAACGATGCACCCCTGAAGAGGCATCGTAACTCCGGCTAATACCCGCCGGACACCGCCCGGCCGAACACCTGCCGGGCGGAACTGTGGGCGCAATGCGCCCACCACCCATTTTTAATTACAATTACATAGCGATCTCGCCGTGAAACGGCTCGAGACGCAGCGGCCGACGGGTCCCGACCGCCGCCGAGCGCCGCCGAACAACGCAAGCGGATCGACAGCCGCGACCGGCCCCATGTGTGAGGCCGACGGGGCCCGAGCGTCGTCGAATGCGGCCGAACGCCGCTGACAGCTACAGCCACGCGCTCTTGACACACGTGCGCGCTGCTGTCAACCCCCACCGTGGGGACTGTAAAATAACGTTCTCGCGCTGTATAAAAGGCGCTCCAGAAGCCGAAATCGACACTCAGTCCTGTGCCTGAAACCAATTAGCAGTAATCGTGGTCGAGAGCTCTCTGTCCACGAACGAGTGCTCTCGTTGCTGCTTTCCTTACGACGACTCTCTTTCCTTACCTGCGAAGGCGAAAAATCGAGGTGGAGAGCTCTCCGTCTCGGTCGAGTGCTCTCGACGCCAACGCACCTCATCCTGGCGAATCGAGACAGATCGGTCCGTACGTCCGAGCGTCCCGACGCCGCTCCGCCCGCCAGCATCTCCGCGATATTTAAACCCGCGATAGCAAACCGGGACCCGTATCTAGCCACGTACGGGATACAAAGCTACACGTGCCGCGCCGTAGTATTCTCGGTCATTATAATTGTATTCGTTTCCGTTTATATTTGATCACGCCGTACTGGGCCTCCGCGCCTCCGAAGTACCACGCCGATATCCTCTGCAAATATAGTTATATTCTGTTTCCGGCAATATTTTGTCGTACCGTACTGGGCCTCCGTGCCTCCGAAGTACACCGCCGGTAATCTCTCTTGTATTCGTTTCCGTTTATCACGCCGTACTGGGCCTCCGCGCCTCCGAAGTACCACGCCGGTATCTCCGATAATAATTATATTCTGTCCGTATATCGCGCCGTACTGGGCAACCGCGCCTCCGAAGTACCCCGCCAGTATTCTTGTTAATTGTACAACGATATTCTAAACTGCGGAAATCCACGTTGCAAACGCTAGTCACCATTTTTGTTATTTCTTTTATAATAAACTACTATTAATATTCTAACTCGCCGATTTCTTGCGTTTATTGTCTCCGGACCTACCCTATTGAACTCCTGACCCAGCGAGCTAGTCCGCGTTCAATATAAAAGGCAGGTCGTTATAGGCTTTGTAAATGAATCGTTATGATGCGACGTTTATTATCGTAACGAGAGACGAGAATATTCCACGCGACGTCGAAATTGTTATTGGTAATCGCGAGATGTTCGAGCGCGGTACTTGCATCCCCTTTTACACACGAGCATAAATAATGCATACGCTCAACATTAGATAAACTAGGTTCGTTATAAACCATTGACTTGAAACGATCGCGGAAATTCTCCCATTTGTCGAAGCTTTCGTCGAATGTAGGTAGGTTGATCCTCGGTAGATGCGATGTTGCACGGTAGGAATCAGAAACGCCACTTACGTTACGTGAAGTTGCATTTGGAGTGTCAATCTCGTGGGCTTCAAGTACCTCAGCCATGAAGTCCGCAGCCTCGTAGTAAGCGTCCTCACAGGCGATGATACGATTCTCGGTGAAGTAGGCATCGGTAGCTCTGATTTTGTCGTCGGCAAGAAGTTCTATTTTGTCATCCATCTCTTGGCATTGGGCAAACATCTCTTTCAATGTCGAGAGACGTTGTCGGGTGACGGCTGTTGTCATCTTGGCTTGTCCGAGCTTCTTGAAATTAGGCAGCACTCGAGATATAGAATTCAAGAGTCGCCTTTGTGTTCCTCAACGGTCGACATGAAGATGATAATATCTCGATAATCGGAACGTTAAAGTCACAAACAGGTTTTTCTCCTTGGCAGCGATCCGGCTCGAAGGACCAGAATGTTTGTTGTTGATGGTTGCTGATACAACCTTGACGAAGGTTCGCACACTAAGGCGGAAGGACTTTGAAATAACGGCTCCAAATTATTGAGATATAATATATAGTTTAATGTCAATGTTGGCAGTAGAGGCGAGCGGTATCACAAATTGCACTTACGATGCGGTTAAATGCACGCACTTTTGTCTTTGGTATTACGAAGACGACAACGGTACACGAAAAACGGTAATGAGACGAAGCACCGCGACGTAGACTCGTTCGCGGGCGACAGAGCTCGTAATTCGCTTTGAGTTCGAGGCGCACGTGGAAATGCACTCAGATGCACGCCGCACAGCCGGTACGGTCCTCGCGGGTAGTGCAGGGAACCGATCTCACGAAAAGGCGTAGGCGCGTTATCTCAAGATGCACTTACAATTGCCAAAATTCGAACCGTCTCAGTACACGTTGGAATGTCGACTCAGGCGATCATCGTCTTCTACCGACCCGAGCGTTGTTTACGCCGACGGATCGGGCCGGCTCGGCCTCGCTCGTCACGCGGAACGCTGAGCGTACGGCACGCGGGCGCAAGCGGAGCGCGCGCGAGATCGGGTGGAAAATTAAAATATTAAATTGAACGCTTATTCCTAAACACAAACAAATTTTATTCAAAAATTGTTTAAGGACTTTTTCCATAAGACGCTGAAACGTAGCGTTACATAGGCCAAAAGGCATAACGGTGAACTGCCAGAATCCGTTACCGATAGAAAACGCTGTCTTTTCTCTGTCTTCAGGACGGATTTTCACTTGCCAGTATCCGCTCTTAAAATCTAAAGTGCAAAACCAAATGTTACCTGACAACTGGTCGAAAATATCGTCTATTCTGGGAAGAGGAAAAGAATCCTTTTTAGTTACAGCATCAACTTTTCTGTAGTCCACACAAAATTTGATAGAGCCATCCTTCTTTTTAACAAGAACTACAGGTGAGATCCAGGGGCTTTGTGATTCCTCTATCACTCCTTGTTTCCTCAATAATTTTATTTACTTCCTTTCGCATTTGGATTGGAATACGACGGGGAACCTGCTTTATGGGAGGAGAATCTTTCACATCTATAGCATGTTTAACAATATCACAATTCCCTGCAATAATTTCTTTAGAAAATACATCTTGAAAATCACTCAGAAAATGGGCAAAAATCTCTTTTTGAGACTCATTCAAATTCAAAGAATTATTCGCAAAAAGTTCCTTTAAGATAGACGAGTCTCCTTCAGAAAAAGCTTCTACTCGAGAACAGTTAAAGACTTTTTTCTTATTTAAGTCGGGACTAACAAAGAAAGATTCGAAAACATTTTCCAAATTCACTTTTTGAGAAAATCCTTTCCCAATAAACAATCGTCAGAAATCTCTGCAACAAACATAAGAATTTCCACAGAATATCCGCTAATTTGAATATTTACAACGACTCTAGATTCAACAGGAACTCTCTCTCCGGTCGGATATCTCAAATAACAATTTTCTACCTTAACTCTCTCTACTTTGTCTTCAATCAATTTTCTATTAACTATTGAGACATCGGAGCCCGTATCTATCTTAAATGAACAACATTCATTATTCAAAAAACCATCATAACAAAAATCTGTTTCATTTTTCTTATTATCTAATTCAAAATATTTAAAACGACCGATTTTCGGGGAATTTTTCATAAAAGTTGAACCCGCCCCGCCGAGCTCAACTAAATCGCGTTTCCCTCATTGGGGCATTCTGATCGGTAATGCCCGGTTTTACCACACGTCCAACACTCCCCCCGGCCGGCGCTGAATTTGCTGCCTCGCCAATTCCCTTTTGGGCCCTTCCCCCCTTTTTCTTTCCCCTCACTTTTCCTTTCTTCACTACGTTTTTCATTACCCACTACCGAATTTTCATCTCCTTTTTTCACAAAATTTTTATTAAAATTCCCTCTGTATCTTTCAGAATTATTCCCCTGAATAATCTTTAGCGCTTTGGCTCTTTCGACGGCTGCATTCAGAGAGGTTATTCCTTTCATCTGAAGCGCTCGCCTGATAAAATTATCCATTATAGCCGTGATAAACTGCGCGCAAGCGATTTTATCGCGCAATTCAAACGGGCACTCGGGGTACGCCAGGCGCGAAAGTTTGTCGATTTCGGAGCCGAGTGTGGCCAAATCTTTTCCGAATTTTTGTTTACGGTTCGTAAATGCGACGTAATTGTTCTGCGATTGTCGACCCTCCCCGAAACGCAACTCAAGTTTTGCTTTTAGCTCCGCAAAATCTAACCGCTCAACGTCTTGAACCGTTTCTAAGACCGAGCGTGCCTTTCCCCTCAGGCTCGAAGCCAACGCGATCGTTTTTGTAGCGTCGTCCCAGCGATTCGCCCTCGCGATCAGACTGAGCATATTCCTGCAACGGGCCCGTCCCGTCGTATGTATCGGGCTTGAGCTTGTAACCAAGCTCGACACCCGCACCCGTAGGACCGTCACACGCACACCCAACACACTCCCCCGCGCGCACAATTCGTATCCCCGCGCCACTCACGTCTGCGTCACGGTCACCCGCGTGCTCTTCTCGCGCTTCCGCGCCGCCCGCGACCGCGATCCTCTCACTCGCACTCGCGATCCGCGTCGCCGCGCCGCCCGCGCGCACGTCCGCGCCGCCCGCGACCGCGATCCTCTCACTCGCGCCCGCGATCCGCGCCGCCGCGCCGCCCGCGCGCACATCCGCGCCGCCCGCGACCGCGATTCTCTCACTCGCGCTCGCGATCCGCGCCGCCGCGCCGCCCGCATGCACGTCCGCGCCTCCCGCGACCGCGATCCCCTCGCGAGCCACCCGCGCCCTCATGTCGTTCGCGCCTCGCGTCCCCGTGTCCCCGGACGCTCTAATATTAACAGGACTTAGCTCTGTGTCGCTGGTGATTGTCCCTCGCAGTCGGCGGATCTCCTCCTTCTGGTGGCGGAACATCTCCGCGTATTCGCGTTCCCTCCGAGCGTGTTCCTCGCGCATCTCGCGGATCTCCCGTATCACCGCCTGGAGAGTCACCACCTCCGCCGTCATCTCCGCAGCGTCCGTCTGTGGAGTCGCTACCCTCAGCCGTTTCCTTGCGGCCATGCGGAAATTCCTGGCCGTCGTATCGTCACTCGTCGCTCGTCTATTCCTTGCTCGTCCGATCCCGGACGAGCCCCCAAAATGTTGCGCTCGTCCGCGCGTTCGCTGCACTCACACTCACGCACACTCGCGAACGCGGCGCGCAATCCCGTTTCCGGGAATAAATACTCACAGAAAGAAGAGAACTCGTTTAATGAAAGAACTCAGAGAATTCTACAAGCTCGTGAAACACGTCAGTTTGGCTCGAAGGCCCGGCGGATAATCTGAATCGCGACTATTTACAAACAACGACGTTCCGCTCGTCGTTAGGCGCGTCGTCAGGCACGTCGTCAGGCAGCGCTTCGCGGCTGCCTTCGAGGTTTCCACCGGGTGTCTCGGCTCGGGCGCAACAGTATGTATTAAATAAATGTTACTGATTTGCGTGTAAAACATGGTTATAACAATTAATGCACGTATCGTGTCAATGAATGTATCATTTTTTCATTTTGCAGGATACAGGACTTTGGGGTATATACTTTGTTTGTGATCCTATGCAATGTGACGACATGACAGCGCATATTCAACATGAATGGATGAAACTGTGCATGTCGGTTACTGAGAAAGATGTAACACGTGCAAAGAATATTCTTAAAACCAACATGTTCTTACAGTTGGATGGGACTACTGCAGTTTGAAGATATTGGCTGTCAAATGTTATGTTATAATCGCCGTATCCCACTACACGAGCTCGAGATGAGGATAGATGTATGTAATTTCTGTTATATGGATTAAAACATTGTTATACAAGAGAATCAATATTATAAGGAAATTTTCTCTAATCAATGTTATTTTTTTTTCTATGTATGTGTATTTTAAAGTACATCAAAGCATAAAAATATTTAGTTTAAAAAGAGTAAATATCCGACAGGATTTTTTGTAGTAAAATTTTATTTGTTTAAGAAGATTTAGAAAATATATTAATAAGTAATTATGTTTTAGGTTAACACGCGTTAGAGTGAGCGTTTTAGTGATGTTGTGTATGCTCCAAGCTCGCTTAACCTTATTGCTTCACGCTAAGAAATGAATAATATTTATTTGATTAAATCATTTTTATTTTAACTTCGTAACATAATTAAGAGAATTTAAGAAACAATATATTAATATCGATGGAGAAACAGGTAATATCGATGGTATCTTCTTCGTCTATCTCCTCTTTCTCTATCTTGACTCTGTCGTCTTTTAAATCTCTCTCTTCTTTCTCTCTCTTGACGTCCTCCTCGTGGCTTCGTCTGAGTGGCTACAGTTCTCAGATTTTCCTTATCGACAATCTTTCTTTCTGACTGCGTTGCTGTGTCCTTGTAACTTCCAGGCGACTCCTGCTTGTGTACCTTCAGACACTACGCGGAAGGGCGAGAGCAGCTCAGGAGAAATTAGGGGTGGAATTACCCAGTTGTAAGGCGGTGTAGATCCCGTGGAGCTAAGTGGCGAAGTATCTGGACAGGCTGGTCTCTCTTGTGAGGTTTTAGGCGTTGATGTTCCTAAATAGAAACGGGGATTCTTTTTAAGAAAGGAGCGACTGGCGCTGAGAATCGGTGCGGAGCGATTCTGGCGTCTAACGCCTGTGAGCGTTTGTGTGCTAGAAGATAGGCGTCTAGCGCCTATGAGCGTCTGAGCGCTAGTTGATAGGCGTCTAGCGCCAGTGAGCGTCTGAGCGCTGGAAAATATTTTACCTTTAGGAGGCGATCCTGCGCCTGTGGCTTTCGGACTTGCATCTAGATTAGGAAGAGAACGTTCCTTGCCGGGAGTCGGACGAACCACACCTGTAGTGCGTTTAACGCTAGGAGTCGTTTCCTTGTCACTCGTCGCTGGTTGATTCTTTGTGCGCAGAGCGCTGACGGAGAAGGAAACCGGACGGATTCTGGGGCGCTTGGCGCCGTGAGGCGGCTGGGCGCCGGCAACCGGAGGATCGCTCAGGATAACCTTCCTCTGGTTGGCGTAACGTTGGAGAGGAAGCGGGCGAGTCCTTCGGCGTAGCGTCGCTTGCGCTAAAACCTAATCCTCGGCGAGCCGAGATGGGGGTTGTGACTGACTTGAGCGTTTCGTCTTGAGGCCGGTGGGAGATCCGTCGTGGTCGACTGCTGCTGAATTACTCATTTTCCGAGGAAATCGGCCCGTCTTTTATACTGCGAAAATACAGTAACAACCCCTGGTTGCTAGGCGACCTTCATTCCTTGAAACTCGCCCTCGATCATCGTGTTGAAATTCGCGCTGGTTAATATCTTGAATGCTTCCGCGCTTCGACAACTTGAAACTGTCTCGCGCGTATCGTAAATATTAACCTGAGTTTCGCGCGTGCTGACGGGGAGGACGAATTCCCGGTGACCACGTTTTTGCGTCATGCCGTCGGGAAGGACGTAATCCCGATGGCCACATTCTCGCGTGTTAATGGAGAGAACAGCGCGAATATTTCCTGGTGGCTTGCGGAGCCGCCTCATAACCGCCGACGGAGAGAACGACAAGGTTGTTTCCTGGTGGTTTGCGGAGCCGCCACAATGTAATTTATTTTTCAGAGCGTAACTGCTGAAACTATTCAAAATATTGGTATGAAATACATTTTCGATCACCGTCCAGTGATCGCGACAGTTGGTCTTGTTGAAAATTTGCCGGATTACAATAATATTCGTGGAGCTATGTATTGGCTCAGGGTGTAATCATCTTCAAGCATAAAGTTATTAATAAATTTTAGCATATTAGAAATAAAGTAAAACTACGATACGCATATGTCTGCTATACTTCTGATAAAATTTATAATACCAATAAATTCGGTTTCTAATAACAATATAAAAATTATGTCTTTCCCTATATGATATTGTAGTTTTATTTTGTCAAACATTTACAAAATGTGTATTGATGTATACTGTCTGGCAAAAATAAATACAGTTAAAAATACGTTTTAGATGGTTCCTCAATATTATATAATTTAAGAAATAAATATTAATTCAAGCTTGTAGAATCATCCTCAAGTTTAATCGATAATTGTATTAGAATGTTTATCTTATCGCTGAATTAATTTTTTTTATGTATTTAGAATACTTTAAATTCGTGTGTATAGTACTATAAAATAATATAAAAATAAAACAAATATTCCAAGACAAATGCACGATTACAAAAGATGATGATAGTAACAAGATAAAAATAATTTCTACATAAAAGCAATTTTTATTTGATTTATCAAAATGGCATGTATAAGAAATAAATATAGATAATAGATATATTTTTATTTATACAATACACATACAATTTATGCTGTCATGAATTATCTAGCAATGGATAAAAAGGAAGCAAGGAATATTTCAATCACTGTTTGTATTTTTCTGGACTGTATTTATCATAGTATATGAACTATACTATGCTAATTCTAAATATGTTTAAAATAAATTTTAAACCTTAAGTACAGACATAAATTTCAGTAAAATATGTTTATAATGACGGGTTTGTTAGTGACGCTAATGATTATATGTTACTCCCGTCAGAGATTAATGGATGAAAGTCAAAATACATTTATAACAACGTTATATGTATCGTACACGGAGAGAATTTTTCGTTATATTTTAACGCAAAATTCACTACAAATTTTGCTATGTTTGGTAATAAGCTTGGGACAACTTGACAATCTGTCAAATATTATTGGTAATAAAAGAAATTTTTTAAATATGAAAAAGACATTATATAAACAACATAATAAAAATTACCAAGCAGATTGTAAAGTGTTCCAAGGCAATAATTTTACAATGCGCTTCGTAAAATTTACATATTTTTATGTAAAATTTTTTAAAATGTATATTTGGTATAGCATGATTGCTAACATTCTAATAAAACACCCCAAACTGAGGGATCTCCAAAGAGGAGAATTCACGTGGCAAGCAAGATACTCTCGGTGGGTTGCCATCACCTTATTCCGAGAGGTGGCGATCGAATAAAAACGATTTTTAGTTTTGGTCGGAGGTCGGATTCGAACTCGGAACACTCGGATCCTCGGCTCACGAGCCCAGCGCACATCCCTCTGAGCTACGGTCCTTTCTTTCTCGTTCTTGTTTATACAAGTTTATCTATAATACGTAGCTAGACACACCCGACAATGAAAATAATCGAAAATCATCAAATATAGCCGATAAATTACCATGCTGCATGGTAAAATTATCAGGGGCAACTAACAATAAGTCAGATTAAAAATATGTATTATGCTGCATTGTAAAATTTATATAAGATATTTTATATGTTTAGCGCTACTTGGCATTTATTCTATTTAAAAACAATAAAGAATCATAAGATTTTAATATATTTTGAAATTATGGAGATTTTACTATGTATTTTAGTAAAATTAATCAAATATATTTTATATTTATTATAGTACATATTAATATTTTTTATTGTGGTAGAAATTAATCAGAGAAACTTGCATAAAAATCTTTGAAATACCATGTTGCCCTACGATTACCATGAATTTCAGGGTAAATTTTTTGAGAAAATTCTCTCCGTGTATATGCATATATAGAACAATTTATTACCTCTTATTCAATTAAAGGTATTACGAACGGCCATGTCTTACTTTACGGCGTTTTTATCACTCCAAGACTGATAACTGAGTATTCTATTAATACATCACCGATATATGTGTTCGATCCCATCACCAATAAATCGTAGTACAGAGACTTACAATGTTACTCAATAATGGAATTATGGTTTTATTCAATCAGCTGCTTTTTGTACCTTTTTATAATTTCACTTGACATTTATATTTTTCGTTTTATGTAAGTTTTATATCGACTCTAGGAACAGAAAATGTGTTGTGCGTGCGTGCGTGAGTGTGTGTATGCGTGTGTATGTATAATTTTATCACTTTATAGCATTAGCATTAATCACGCTACATTGCGATTATATCTTATGTCGCAAAATATATGCAGAATGTAAAGCTAAAGATTATTACAGATATTACAGATATTACAGATTATTATTTCTAAAAAACTAAGCAAAATATCAAATTGATGTTTTCTTAGAAATATAGTAGTCTGTAACACCTTCAGATTCACATCCTGTATAGACGGTTTATAAGATATACTTCATATAAGGTGCGTAATACTACTAAAAGGCATGATATCCGTACAAAATTACCTTTTTCAAAAAGGTAAATAAAAGGCGCCAAGCACGCGTGGTGTACCTCGAAAAAATCGAAGTAATATATTTGTACCTCGAAAAAACCTAAGTAACATGTGGTACACGTAGTTATCTTTGTACCTCGAAAAAATCCAAGTAATATCTTTACCTCGAAAAAATCGAAGTAATATATTTGTACCTTGAAAAATTCCAAGTAATATCTTTACCTTGAAAAAATCGAAGTAATATATTTGTACCTCGAAAAAACCTAAGTAACAAGTGGTACACGTAGCTATCTTTGTACCTCGAAAAAATCCAAGTAATATCTTTACCTTGAAAAAATTGAAGTAATATATTTGTACCTCGAAAAAACCTAAGTACCAAGTGGTACACGTAGTTATCTTTGTACCTCGAAAAAATCCAAGTTATATCTTAACTAAAAAAAAATATTACTACCCAAGTGACACATCACAAAATTGTGTTACCTTTCATTCAATCCAAGTGATTATCTATTAAAAAAAAAAAGAAATGATATCTTTAAATTGCGCCAATTATAAAGAAAGAATATATGCATATATTGTCTCAAAAATAATTGTTGCACTACTTTGATGAAAAATCTTTACATTGTGTCAATTAGAAAAAAAATGTATGATAACAATTTTATAGGATTAAAATTTTTTATTTAAATCCAACAAGGAAATATAAGATACTTAAATACAAAGTTTATATTTGTATTTTTTAGTGGATATAACAATTTTGTAAAATTAAAAGTTTTTTAATTCAACAAGGGAACACAAGGTACTTAAACAATACAAAGTTTACAAGTTCATATATGTATTTTTCAATAAAATAAAACATTTAATTACAAACAATTACAGACAGAGGTCCGAGAGTTATAAACAATTATAACATTACAAAATAAATATGTTTTATTAAAATTAATACATTTTTCTTGTTACATTAAGTACAAATTAAAATTACAAAAAGCTTTTTTTACAATGAAACATATACTAAAGAAACATAATCTTAAACCTATTCTGCATAATCGCTTTGACAATGCACGTCTTACAAATCTAAACTTATCCTATACTTAATTCTAATTGTTTTACAATAACGGACGCCTTACAAACGTTAACTTATGCTATACTTAATTCTAATCGCTTTCACAATATTCAACGCACGCCTTACAAATTTAAACTTATCCTGTACTTAATTATTACTTACATCACTCGCCGTCACTGCCCGTATCACTCGCTCGCACATACACACGCTGGTGATTATTATTATTACTCCCATTGCATTCTTCCTTGAATTATTTTAATCGTTGTCCTTATTTATTCAAAATTATAGTACTTTATTATATTTTGAGGTCTATTTGAACGAAACTTGATCGTTTCAGCCGTTATTAAGATCCAATAATCTCGGATACAAGCAACTCTCCGGCTCGTGTAAAAGATACACGGGGCGGTCTCGCGCTCGTGCCAAGTACACGCGTGGCGTGTATCTTTACGTGAGCCGGAGAGTTGCGAGTACCCGAGATTATTGGATCTTAATAACGGCTGAAACGATCAAGTTTCGTTCAATAATAAAGTATTAAATATTTTAAAGACACTCTTTTACTTATTCTAATTAATCCCAAAGAGAGTATCGTACGATGTTATACGTTTCATATTTATCAAATTGCCGCATTCTGAACTGTCAGTCTTCAACCAATCACACATTCGACAGCGGTAGTGTACAATTCGGTCATGTCAAGCAGAGATTCTTCTCTGTGTCAAGTTTCGTGACGCTGCTTGCTGCCAGCGTGCGGAGAGCTGGAGGGAGTACACCGGAGTGCACACCGAGGTCACCGAGTGCAACACAACAATAACATAACCACAAATCGGTCGACTGCTTGCCAAGTAAATCGCAACTCCTCGCGTCGCGTAAAAGAGTTACGGGGGGTGGTCTCGCTCTGCGTGTACTTGGCGCGAGACACTACCGGCCGTTACCGTGTCTCTTGATACGTGTCGTGATAACGCGTTTGTTGTGTGTTGCGCTGCTGCGTGTGTTACGGTTCTTCCTTCGAGATGAACGAAGTGAAACGTGAGTAAGTAAGTGACGAGTGATTGAGTGAATGAGAAAAAAAAAAAGTGTGCAACAATCAGCTGATCGCAGCAGGTGCCTCACCTGGCCTCACATAAGCGCTCGCGACAGTGAGTCGCGCCGCCCTTGCCTAGGCCTACCCCCTGTACATGTAATAAGGTAATTATTTACTTTAATAACTCGTAGTTTTGGGTATACTGCTTATAAATTTTACTGGTTTTATTTTAAAAAAATTTTAAAAATTTAAAAAAATAGTAACTTAAAAACTAAGCTTCGGGGAAATTTTTTGTAGAGGAAAAATCGTCTTGGAATCGCGTCAAGAAAGTGAGATTTTCGGGTCAATACACTTATTTTGAATCACCCTGTATATACCGAGTGCCCGAAGAAATCTATTTTCAGTGATTTCAGCACTTGATAGAGGTATGATATTCAAGTCTTTTAAAAGTAATTGTGAATTTGTTAGAGGTTCCGTCGTCAAAGCCTGCGGGATACGAGTTGGACAACTATTTAAACTGATGATCCGTGTAAAGCAGCCGGAATCGTCTCGTGTTAATGAGGCCAATCTGTCGTCAAAGGATACTGCACAAATCTGGCACGAACGACTTGGTCACCAGGACATACGTCATGTGAAGAAAATCCTCAAATCCTCAAGAAACACGAAATCGATTTCGTAGATGACAACTCATTTTGCAGCGCCTGCGTTGAGGGTAAAAGCATCGTAATACTTTCCAATCACGTCAACAACGTTCCAATTCACCAGTGAGATCATCCATGCAGATCTCTGTGGTCCAATGGAATGTACGTCATTAGGCAAAGCAAGGTATTTTTTATGTTTCACATGTGACTACTCAAAATTGCGCATGGTTTATTTTCTTAAGGAAAAGTCTGAAACTGTCGAGAAAATTGCAGAGGTGCTGCAGGTTGTTAAAACTCAATGTGGACATCCCATGAAAGTCTTTCAATGTGATGGTGGTCTGGAATTTGATAACTGCAAAGTCCGAAAACTGTTGGCGTCAAATGATGTAATACTTGCTGTAACCAATCCGTATACACCACAGCAGAATGGTTGTGCTGAACGAACAAATAGAACTGTTGTTGAACTTGCCAGAACAATGCTGTTGTCGAGGAACTTACCGAAACATTTATGGGTTGAAGCAGTTAACACTGCTGTCTACACACTTAATCGAACAGGACCAAGCACTATTGACGAGAAAACACCGTATGAGCTGTTTACGGGAAAGACAGCGCACATGAAGAATTTTTACGTTTTTGGTACCACCTGTTTTGTGCATGTACCGAAAGAATTGCGGAAGAAATGGGACTCAAAATCTGAACCTGGTATTTTTGTCGGGTATTCGGACAACATTGGTGGTTTTCGCATCTGGCTGAAGTCGAAGAATCAAGTCATTCGAAGCAGAGACGTTGTGTTTGAGCCTGAGACAGCTGGAAAAACATTAGCGTTGGTGCCTACTACAACAAGAGACGGACCGAATGAGACTGCACAAGAGTCTGACTCCCAGGCTGATCCATCTTCCGATAATAACCTTGACAGTTCAGTGTGCAACTCATTGAATTCCACGCCAAAAGAATCGACAAAACGAGATTTGCGAGACAGGAGTAAAATTAAACCTCCACGTCGTTTGGTGGAATTAATGTTGACTGAGGTTGACGAGCCTAGGAACCACTCGGAAGCAATTAAGTCAGCGGAACGAATACACTGGAAAGCAGCGATGGCGGAAGAAATGGCTTCGTTGAAGGAGAACGCGACATCGACATTAGTCGACTTACCAGTAGGTTGTAAACTCATATCTAATTGCTGGGTGTATCGTATTAAACGCAACTCTAAAGGTGAGATTAACCGTTACAAAGCCCGGCTTGTTGTTCGAGGTTTTAGTCAACGCGAAGGAGTTGACTACGAAGAAACATTTAGTCCTGTTGCTCGCTTTGATACGGTACGGACGGTGTTAAGTATTGCTGCAAGTAAACATTTAAAGCTAGCACAATTTTATATAAAAACGGCCTTCTTGAACGGTATAATTAAGGAGGATATTTATATAAAGCAGCCTCAAGGATATAATGATGGCACTAATCGTGTGTGTAAACTTCAGAGAAGTTTGTACGGACTCAAGCAGTCACCAAATGCTGGAACGAACGATTCAAGAAATTTCTACTTGACATCGGATTTCTTGAGAGCACAGCGGATCCGTGCTTATTTTATAAAATCTCTGGTGAAGATATGCTGATAGTCGCTCTATACGTTGATGATGGATTGGTAGCTGCAACAAGAAAAAATCTTATTACGGAGTTTTTGAACAGGTTAGAAGCAGAATTTAAAACAACTGTTGAACCGGTTGAATGTTTTCTAAACATACTGATCAATCAAGAAAAGGATGGTTCAATCTTCATCACTCAAGAGACGTACGCCAAAGATATACTCAGAAGATTCAACATGGAAAGCGCGAATCCAGTCTCTACTCCATTTGAGAAGAATCAACTGATTGAAGAAGTTGCTGATGCTGATCTGACGGATGCCCCATATCGAGAAGCTGTTGGCTGCTTGATGTATTTGGCAGTAGCTACCAGACCAGATATTGCTTTCGCAATGAGTTATGTATCTCAATTTCTCGAAAAACCTAGGCAGCAACACTGGATTATGGTTAAACGTATCCTAAAGTATGTTAAAGGTACGACAACTATGGGCATTTGATACAGTAATTCTGCAGGAGAACTGGAATCCTATAGTGATGCAGACTATGCAAGTGATCTGGCTGCTCGAAGATCGGTTAGTGGAATTATCCTTAAATACAGCGGTGGAGCCATCCTTTGGACCAGTAGACGCAAGGGGCCATTCACTAATGAAATCAAGCGTCTCGTTATCCACCACAGAAGCAGAATATATAGCTGCTTGTGAAGCTGCTAAGGACATTGTATGGATAAACAGACTGCTCAACGAGATTTCACCCCTAAATGACATACCTGTACTTCGTGTGGACAATGCTAGCGCTATTAAGTTGGCTAAGAATCCAGGTTTTTACAAACGTTCGAAGCATATTGATGTGCGTTTTCATTTCGTGCGAGAGTTAGTTAAAAACGGTCAGATGAAAATAGAACACGTATCAAGTGAAGAACAACTTGCAGATATTCTTACCAAATCAATTCCTCGAGTACGATTTGAAAAACTGCGCCAATTGTTAAGTGTAATTGAGAAACAAACTGAATAAGGACATTAAGTTTTTTTTCTTTCCTTCTATGAGGGGGCTTTCTTTGGATACATAAAATGTTAATATTTTCTTTATTATTGATTCAAAGTTTTAGGGGGCGTTGAGGTAACACCCTTTCATAATAAATGCCATTTATATTTGGCGCTAGATGCGTTCTCACATCTCCACGTATTGAGTTCTTTTGTTTATATAGTTTCCGTTTCCGTTATTGCTCACGCGCACCCACTGTCGTCCCGCGCTTCTGCCTGTACGTCACGCCGCTCACGCATATATTGTATCGGCTGTATAATTAAAACTACTGGTATAATCATATTGACTGTTTTTATTATATCTCTGTTAAAAACATTAACATAATTGTTTGTAATTAAATGTTTTATTTTATTGAAAAATACATATATGAACTTGTAAACTTTGTATTGTTTAAGTACCTGTATTCCCTTGTTGAATTAAAAAATTTTTAATTTTACAAAATTGTTATTGCTTCGTGCTCGGCCGAGGTAACCTCGGGACACGAAGTTGAATGCCGGGACCACCTTGACAAGGGCGCGAGGCAAGGTCTGAGAAAATTTGCGAGGAGGGGAAAGAGATAACACGCGCACTTTGATTTTGATGCACAAGCACAATTTATTCACAAGAAAGTTTACAAGACTTTTCTCGCACTCGCGCGACCGAGCGGGCTGAGCATCTGCGTAGATGTCGGAACGGAAATCTTGCGTCACTCGTATTCTCTGCGATGGCTCGCGAAACGGAGATCTTGAAGAGCGCTGGGTTACCGCCCTCGCGATCGGAGATCTTGAACGCGACCGACGGATATCTTGCTCGCGACGCAGATGAACGACCGCGAACGCGATGACTTCGCGAGATGCTCAGGCGCCCTTATAGTTACACTGAAAAAAAAATATAGTTAAAAATACCATAATTTCACTATAATTTATAGTATCCTGCGGCGCCAAGCATATAAAATAGTGCTCTTTACTTTAAAAAACATAGTTGATATAACGTGAAAATATAGTTCGTAAAATTATAATATTCATTTCGTATAACGATATGAGTATGGTTGTCATTACTAAAAAATATTGTTAAATTTAACATAAGATTATAAAATACGAATAACTACATACTATAGTAACCCGTATTCATGATAATAGTAATATATATTAATAATATATATTACTATAATATACAGTTACTCGTATTTTATAATCTTATGTTAAATTTAACAATATTTTTAGTAACGACAACCATAACCGAATCGTTATACAAAATGAATATTATAGTTTTACGAACTATTATTATAGTAATAGTTTATACTGTTATTTATGGTTGTATGGACAATATTTGAATGGTACGGACGAAATAATTTTAAAAAGTTAACTCAACAATATTAAAAAGTTCATTTAACATTTTTTATTGAGACGAATTCAACATTGTTTATATAGTTGGTTATACAATAGTTGGTTATACTATACTACAGACTAATAAGAATTACATATAATATCTTATACTTATTTTGTTATTGTACATAGTATATTTTACTATATAATGTAAATATAAAAATATCGAAATAAAAAGTTTTGCTCTTTTCGCTCTAACATATTTCTCAAACTTAAAATATAAAATTGCTTTAAAGCAAACTAAACCAAAAAATTTTACATATGTAAAAAACCATTTAACTCTTCGTATTAATATACATTTATATGTATATATTTCCATGAACAGGTAAAAAAAACAAATTAAAACATTTTGTATTAATATACAAGTATATGCGTACATTTCTTAAATACATTAGAACGCAATGCAAATAATAGAGAACATAGAAAACGCAAAATAAAGAAAAACATACGTATTGTAATGATTCCTGATGACATAAATTAGAAATATCAATATATATATATATATATATATATATATATATATATATATATATATCCGTGAAACGAGAAAATGTATTTTTAATAACTAATATATAAATCACAATCTCCTTTTTTAATTAATGTGTATAGTTTAGACAACTGTAAAGTGTCTATATTTATTGCATGAAATTTATCTGAAATCTGTACAGCGTATGCTTGATAATGAATATCAAAATATTTTGTAAACAAATATTTTACATTAGCAGTAAAATCAGAAAGTATACATACTCTATTACATACATTTGTGGTTTTAAAAATATCTATAATTTCAACGAATATAGGACATTCATCATCGTCAATACCGAACAAAACGATCGAGCCTCTTCTAAGTGTTACATTTCCAAAAGAAACATTTTTCAACGTGATATTATTTGTACAGTTATTTAATGATACATTGTTAATAGTGTTTAATGAATTATCTTCTGTATATGTGATATATGGTGCACTGCCATATTTTAATGTGATGAAGAAATCGCTTAACATTAATTGATGCTTAACAGCTATACTATAACATATGTTTTTTCTGGAAGTAATTGCACGTGCATATTGTTTTAAAGGCCGATGTTTGCCTTCAAACCTCATCGACCATAACGAACGAAGCGGTCCAACAATTTTCATAATACGAGGGTAGTGTATCATAAAGTGATGCTTGGGTTTCAATGTTTCCCCAAACAAATCGATATACAGCATATGATGTTCATTAATTAAGTTTTTTAGTAGATCTGCTGTCGATTCAGTGACACTGTACTCAAGTGTTATAGAAAGAATTTTTCTTAACAATATAAAAAGTTCCCAGTGTTTGTTATGAGAATCAGTATTAATGAGATCACCAAATATTAATCCGGCATTTAAAACAAAAGTTTGCATTTCGGAAGCGGACATTTTAATGGATTTAGTATGTAATTGAGAATATGAAATTGTAGGAGGGCGGCTAGATGTAGAATTAAAATTAAAGAACTCTATACGCCAGTTTAAAGTATCTAACGTAAACAATCGTTGTTGCACAATAAAATGATATAAAATATAACTTATTTCATAGGGACATACGCCTTCTAATAAATCGTGCATTATATCGACACTGTAATTTTCAACGGCGTGAAAACTATGTAAAATGTTAAATGCGCAATTTTCTTTAATACCAGTAATATTTGCGTTATTCAATGCTACGTCTTCAGCATAATTAATTTTATTGCGTAGTGCCTTATCATCTTCGCAACATAATTTACGAGACATATTTTTTTTCTATTTTACAGAATCGACAGCAGATATTAGCAGAAAAAGATTCAACAAATCCCAAGATACTATTCAATCCCAAATTGTCACCAATAATTAAGGCTAGTTTAAAATAAACTTGAATATTTGAATTTCTATTACTAATGAAATACCTTCTGTTTCTAAAAGTTGTAATTCTTTAATTATATATGAATAAATGCGTTGTTTCGGAAATATTTTGCAATCATTTGCATGATACAGTTGTGCGAGAAAAATGTTATTTAATTTTGAATATAAATCTAATGGTAAGCATGGAATTGAAACATACATTCCATTTAATTTGTATATACCTGCGTGCGAGCCTAGTGGATTAGCCGTTTCGAAAGCATCTTCATATAAGAATAAGGGGAAAGTTATGGATTCCTTGTTTACGATTTTCGATTTCCAAAAAGTAGTTTGTACGATATTGGTAATTCCATTGTTACTATCTTCATTCAATGATGTAATATACTTGCACGTTTTATTAAATGTATCACCTAATTCAAAAAAGACTTTAAATACTTTTTGTAACGAATTAATTGTCCATAAACATTTTCAGTTTTCAATGCATCTTTATCTCTTGTTTCTATAGTTCCGAAGAATATTGGAGTTGGTGCAATATTATATCCAATATTTGTTAATATTTATTACGTTTATGTTCACTATCAAGATCTTTGAATACATTTTGAAATATTTCGAAATATTCCACTATATATTTTGAATTTGGTGATTCCATAGCAGATATTTGTTTTAAATTATTAAAGTAGCTTGTGTTTAAAAATGAATGAAATGTACGCGTAATCCGATCACTTTGTATCCGACTTAATGTAGCATCAGATTGGAAAGAAGAAATCATTGTCAGTGCGACCATATGAAGTTCATTTCGTGCACTTTCAATTTCGAATGTTCTAATACAACTGTATCATTGCAATCTGATGTGCAACTGTCAGAAATACTGATCTCCGAATTTTGTGTATTTATATTTGGTACCGATAACTTCTCAATATTTACATTTAATATTGGCAATTTCTTAGTATTTGTTGAAACTTCTTCAAAATGTTTATAAACCCTTTGATGTTTACTTAATGTTTTATAATCTGAATAAGAACGTCTACAAGCTTCATATGGACAAGTATAAATTATAGAACTAAGACTTGTTTGATGTGCAAACGTAAGATGCAATTTAAATTTTTTTTTAGGTACTGTTTTAAGACAAATATTGCATTTAAGCATTTTCACGGATATATATATATCTATATATACAAAACTATATATTTTTTTATAATATCTAATTTCTATAATATATTTACTATGCGTTGAATTCAGCTTTAAAGTAATTCTTTTAATAAAAACGTAAAATTATTTTGAGAAGTTATAACTTATTTTGAAGAAGACATTAATTCATCTATATCATGCCAAATGATATCCAAAGAAATAAAATTTCGACAATATTTTTCACTAGTAATACAATACACGTATTGTTGTAAAAAATACCATACCCTTTCGCAGTCTACTGGATACTTTGCGTCCAGTGCAAAGAAGGTTTGAAAACATAGATCTACTGCATTCTGCAGACTTGTCACCGTGTACTTTACGTCGTTTACAAGAACGTAAAAGATGTGAGATTTATAAGCGAACCCACTGCAACCACTGTTGGCTGAAGAGTCAAACCCACAGCTTGAAGTTTCTCTTTCCGTTGTTGTAATATAGGTTCTAATTGTGCTATATTCTAAAAAAAAATATAACAAAATATATAACAATGGCATTTGAAACGCAAATATTATAAGGTATTTTTCTCAAACATGTAGAATAAATTATACTTACAGGAATTCGACAGATAAAACTTTCAGCAACTTCTACTTTTGAAGGTTTCCATTTTTTTTTGTTGCCCGTCTTCACGTGACATGTATTAATTATGTAGGGTAAAATAAAAAGACTTAGTACTTCGACTGGTACATCTGAAATTAATATATAATTAATATATTAAGACATTTCTATCAGGCTCTCAATATTAAATATAATACATGATATAAAGGCTTTAAGAGCCGAACGCGGATGTTGATGCGTGTATTCCGACGAAAATTAATCTTCGTCGGAATTAAATGGTGTGTACAAGGCACGAATTTGCTTGGTCACTGCCAAGACTTAAATATATGGAATAAGGAATAATCTTCACTTTTGGAATTAAATCTCAAACGTGGAGATTATTTCATGTATTTAAGTCTTGGCAGTGACCAAGCAAATCGTGCCTTGTGCACAACTATTCAATTCCGACGAATAATTAATTTCGTCGGAATACACGCATCAACATCCGCGTTCGGCTCTTAAAGTCTTTCTATCATGTATTATATAAATTAAAATAATTAATATTTCAGTGTGTGTTTTACATGTAATGTATACATACCATGTTTCAATTCACATAATGCTGGGCATGCTTGTTTTTTTTCCGCTATTTGAATTACATATGGACAAATTTCGGGCCATTTTTTGTTAAAAATCAGCGTATCAATTCCGGTTGCAATGCCACAATCAATACGTATCTGTAACAATTAATGATTGACATATTACATTGGGAGAATTTATGATTATATTATACTGCATTTGTGTGCTCGCACACACACACACACACACACACACACACACACAAATTTTATATGAAAGAAATTACCAGTGAAGGAGCAATGGAAGTTTTTAAAACGGGATATTCATTGTAATATTCAGCAATCGAAGTCCCTTTCCTTCTTACGTTAAATGTTTCTTCCCACAACTTTAAAAGATTAGGATCGTCTGGCTGAATTGCTCGCAATGTAAGCAATGTTTCTTCATAATCAGGATTTTCTGGAGTCTTCTCTTCTTCTATGTTTTCAAGTGCTTGTTTCTTTATATACCTTTTCAGGTTATTGTATTTGTCCCACAATTTCCGTTAGCAAGACGTTTTTGTTTTGCATTACTTGGAACATAATATGTCGATGTTATTTCATGTTTAAAAACATCGACTATTTCTTCAGCCCATTTCTGAAAATCTGCTGAGCTTACTCTATTGAAATAGAAATAATTAGATAAAATATACAATTACAATTTTATATATACAATTTTATAAGATAGTATACATACTTCACAGATTTGCAAAGAAGTTTGTCTATAATTAAATGGCTTATTTTATTACGGTCTGATGCAGTCAATCGTGTTTGCCTTAATATTTTTTACCACAACTGGATTCGGAAAGCAATTCTTTTAAGGCCTAGACAAAAATATTAAATATTAAGAACATAAAAATATTAAAATTAAAAGATATTAAAATATTAAAATTAAAATTTTAGATTTTAGGATTAATATTTTCCTATTTCTATTTTACTTGCCTATTTAAAAAAACGCGATAAAATTTCAAAAATATAATACAGAATATAAAGTTTGTATAAAAATACATACTTTTCCACGATTGCTCACACTTTTGCACGACTCCTTAGAAGAATAACTATCTATACTACCAGTTTCTTCGATGTCACTTGTGACTTCTGAATGTGACTCCGTTGTACTCAAATCTATTGAAATATCCTGCAACAATGATATTCATAAATTAACTGATAAGTTAATTAGCTTAATTGATAGTTCATTATTTAATTATAAGTTAATAATTTTTGCTAATATAGATTAGGCAAATAAAAATTATCAAATTTAGTAGAAATATCAATTCTAGAAACTTGATAATTCTTATTTGCAAATATATATTTGCAAAAATTATTAATTCCAATAGAAATAGGCTACAGAAAATATAAATTTCTTACTGAATCTCTCTTTTTTGAAAGTAATTTTTTTCTATTTTCAAGGAAATTAAATCTTTTTCCAATAATGGGTATCAATTCTTTCACCATATTTTCTGGCATATATAGAAATGCTTCGTCATCTATACCCTCATCTAAATATAAAATGCAACATAATTATAAATTATATTATATCAGTTGCAACAAAAGATTCCAAGGAGAACAGAAAAGTCAAAATAATTCCAATTTTACGTCATTTTGATTATCTGTTCTCTTTGAGATTATAAAACTATAAAATTGAGATTATTAAATAAAATTAACCTTTAAATTTTTGTACGTATTCGGAAAGCCCCCATTCTTCTAATTTTTCCTCGCAAAACGACGACATTATGCTATAGAAAAAAGTGACATTTTCATGTTAATGCATTAAACGACAACGTTAAGTAAAAGATCTAAAAGACAATTACTTGAAATAAAGGACTGTTCTTTAAAATAAGGGATATGATTAGGTTATCTACATATCAAATATGTTTTAAATGCGCCATAAAAAATATTGTGCAAGTGATATACAGGGTGTCCGATAATTCGCGAATCACTTTTCATAGGGAGGTAGAGCGTGTTAAACCGAATAAAAAGTCCTCTACCATTTTGCGATTTTATCAATAATTAATTATAAAAGATATTATTAAAAAATATCGACCAACCCACGCGCGCGGCAAGAAGAGATAGCTCACTGTCTTATATGTGGTTACTAAGCATGCGGCGAAAAGAAACAGTCTAATGTTACACGGTTTCTAGGCGCGCGATGAAGCGAGGAGCGAACAAAGGACAATAACTACATACGAGCCCCGATAACGCTGGACCCGCGCGCTTGAATTGGTTAATCTTTTATAATTAATATTTCATTAATTATTGAGAAAATCACAAAAAGGTGAAGGACTTTTTATTCAGTTTAACACGCTCTATACAGAGTAATGAAAATTCAAATTAAAAAATATATATAATGCATTACTTATTAATTTTTTAAAAAGTAATTATTTCTTTACACATTAATTATTAAAAAAGTAATCCGAAATGTAAAAAATCAAATTAATTATTTAAAAAGTAATGCGTAATGAAGGTCATCGGATTAATATTTAAAAAGTAATGCGTAATGGAAAAAACCGCATTGATTATTTAAAAAATAATGCGTAATGAACAAAATCGCATTGATTATTTAAAAAGTAATGCGTAATGAACAAAATCGGATTATTTATTTAAAAAGTAATGCGTAATGAAAAAATCGTATTAATTATTTAAAAAGTAATGCGTAATGGAAAAAACCGCATTGATTATTTAAAAAATAATGCGTAATGAACAAAATCGCATTGATTATTTAAAAAGTAATGCGTAATGAAAACCTTTGTATTGATTAGAAACATAATCTTTAATGAAACCGTAATACATTGTATGTTTTACTACTTTACTCAAATATGTTAAATCAGGATTCTTATATATTTGCTAAAAAATAATAATAAAAATAAAATTTTGATTAATGGTTTAATTAAATACAATTATTATACATTGCACAAGTATCTATATTTTTGTTTATTATAAACATGTTTTTGTTTCGTTCTTTTGTGATCACGACGTCAACAACTTTGTATTAAAATATTTTGCAGGCCAAGTTTAATTAGATCGAATATTAATTAACAACGATGCTAACCGTGAAAAAAAAACGTTTTTGGGTATTTTTTAATACATTTATTCAATATGAAATGATGAGCGTGCGCTTGATTTAAACCGAATCAAAAATAAAATTTAACAATTCAAATTATGTGATCACGAACTGATAATATATTTAGTATACATATAATAATTTTATAGATTTTATTTTATTTTAAAGATAAATATATATCTGTTAATTTTTATTTTCATCACACATATTATAAATTAAATTACAAGCTTTAATTATTCAGACTCATATTTCCATTTCTAACATTTAAATCATATGAATGGAAATATGAGTAGTCTGAATAATCAAAGCTTTTAATTTAATTTATAATATGTGTGATGAAAATAAAAATAAACAGATATATATTTATCTTTAGAATAAAATAAAATCTATAAAATTATTATATGTATATTAAATATATTATCAGTTCGTGATCACATAATTTGAATTGTTACATTTTATTTTTGATTCGGTTTAAATCAAGCGCACGCTCATCATTTCATATTGAATAAATGTATTAAAAAATACCCAAAAACGTTTTTTTTTCACGGTTAGCATCGTTGTTAATTAATATTCGATCTAATTAAACTCGGCCTGCAAAATATTTTAATACAAAGTTGTTGACGTCGTGATCACAAAAGAATGAAACAAAAACATGTTTATAATAAACAAAAATATATATACATGTGCAATGTATATTGATTGTATTCAATTAAACCATTAATCAAATATTTATTTTTATTATTATATTTTAGCAAATATTATAAGAATCTTGATTTAATATATTTGGGTAAAGTAGTAAAACATACAAAATCAAGAAAATCATTTCAATAATTTATAAATATATAATAATTCGTTGGAAGAATGGTTGAAAAGAGTCATCATAACCACAATAATCACAATGCGTGCTGTAACGCAAATGTAACTGGAGCAGAGTAATAAACATTCAAATTAAAAATAATGCATTACTTATTAATTTTTTAAAAGTAATTATTTCTTACTCATTAATTATTAAAAAAGTAATCCGAAATGGAAAAAATTAAATTAATTATTTATAAAGTAATGCGTAATGAACAAAATCGCATTGATTATTATTACACAACACTCGGCTCGTGTATGAAATGTACGAAAAATTCAAATCAGGTGAGCAGGGATCAGGGATTTAGTTATCTCAGCATATTGTCAACAGCTCCTCCGTTGGGTTGCAATTTGAATATAATTGTTCTTCGAAAATATCGTTAAGTTTATAAATGTTCAGAAGTTATGAAAGAACGTATGGTATAACACATAAATACAGAATAAAGTCAGAAATATTAATACATATACAAATACAAAAGTAGATATAACATGCACACACTTAAATAAAGTATAAGAGTTTGATAAATTGAAAGCGACTCATGTAGCGAGAATCGACGGTCGCAAAGCGGTAGTGTATGATTACACGAAGGATGTAACGCAGAATGAAAAGTATCTTGCCATATGCAACATATCAGTGTGAAGCACGTAATGTAAAATAATAATACAGGAGAGTAAGCACACGATGAAGTTAAATAACCGCTATAATATAAAACGCAAGTATTATGCACGCAATGCAAACGTATAAATATAAAAGAAGAATTAGCGTAAGTAATAAACCGTGAGAGGACGAATAAACGCGAGAATGCACATTTGTCAATACATTAATAGTGAGATCACTCATATAGCGGAACGCGAGTAAGATATTGAGGAGTTATCCAAAAGAAAGTCGCGTGATCGGCTTCGCGCCACAGCACATCGCGAGGAAGGTAGCGTAATTGAAATGACGTAATTATCTCCGCGAATAAAGAGACAAATCTACACTGAGATTCGGCAGCACGATATGAACTTAGTGATCCTTCCGTATAAATGCTGCGCAAAGCAGTCCACACACGACACGATTACGCCTTGACTGTCAATCACGCCGCGCTATTTTTTACTTAAGATTCGGCGCGTCACTTATGCACATTTTATCGCATCGCCTGCACGACGAGGGGGGACAACGTAATCGGCATTAATCTTTATCACGAGAAAGTGAATCGCTCTGGATATGCACACTATCGATATGCGATTGCGCATGTCATTAACTATGAACACACGCGCCTTCCCGAATCACCCGATTATTAACAAGACCGCGAAATTAAACGGCAATCGCCGTTGCGGCACTTTCAGATCGTATGAATTAAATGACAACTGCGTCTGTCGCGTGACAGAATTATCCGAATATCAGGCTAGCTCGAATGAGCCTGCTTTGCGTGGTGCACGCTTATCCGGATAGTCGGATAGAAATAAATCACAGAGTACTTACTTAGCGTTGCTGGGTCGGTTCAATTCGCCAAAACTGTGGTAGCACGGTAGATCGAGCAAGATTCCGAGGGATGTTTCCTCTGCTCGCGTCCCTTGAAGACCCGCGTCGCACCGAGGGCCTCGATGTGCCAGCGATGATGCAATCTCCCGCTCTTTAGCGTCAATGGAACGAGGGCTCACATGCACTGCACGCTGTCAATGGCGACCAGAGGATCGCGCCGCACGTGATCGCGGTCGCGAGGCATGTGCCACGCCGGCACCCCGTTAATGTTCGCACAATGATCTTTCTCGATATGGTTTTCGTTGACGCGTTCTATACTTCGCGATAACTCACGACTCGTGGAAAGCTGACATCCACCAAAGGCACTTTCCTCTCTCGCATACCATCAATAACCTTCCGAAATGTTGCAACGGGAGATTCGCGTAACCGAACGAATAATTCGGGGGCCGACTGAACGTGCTCGCTCTATGAGATACTATATCCGAATGCGCAGTCGAGCGCGTCGTTGCGAGTTTCGCGTTGTCTCTAGCGCGGACCGGTAAAGCCACCAAAAGACGATCGGCCGCGCGCTCCCCTCCCCCCACCCCCGCCGTGTTCTCCGCGTCGCTGTCGCTAGCCGGGGAATATTCCTTACGAGCGCTATTTTTCGAACACTATATAGGTATCTCGCGACGCGAACCTTCAACACTGTATATATTATATATGAATATATATTATTTCAATATAACTTACTTGTCTGCACGATGATTCTTGAAGTGGATAGATGCGTATATTCACACTGCTTCTTCTATGACTGCTCGGTATCTTGTTTTAATAGGCACATACATGCGCACGCGGATGATCACCCGAAATGCGCGTAATGGCGCGCAGACAAAAACAAAAGTGACTAGCGACGCCCCTCTAAGGCTGCATTCCGATATTCACTGCAAGTACTGTAAGCATCATTCTGTCTTCGTTGCACATCGCATATCAAACGAAGATGGAGCGATGCTTACAGTACTTGCAGTGAATATCGGAATGCAGCCTATGCGTTGTCCGCATTCCAGCATGTATAGAGGCGGCGCATGCACGCAAGGTCTCGAATTATTACTATATTATAATAATTAAATGATTAATAATAATATAGTAATACTTGCTACTATTAAAGTTGCGGTGACTTTATTCGAGTAGTAAAATGATGTATTATTATTTTCTTTCATTTTTTACTATATATATATAGTAAAACATGAAAGAAAAGAACAATACATCATTTTACTACTCGAATAAAGTCACCGCAACTTTAATAATACTAGTAGTATAAACCATATGCGCATGGTACCGAGAAGCAATGAAACTTTTTACTATAAATTATAATAATTCGAATCTTATATAGTAAATATGGTTTATATTACTAGTATTATTAAAGTTGGGGTGACTTTATTCGAATAGTAAAATGATGTACTATTCTATTCTTTCATTTTTACTATATAAGATTCGAAATTATTATAATTTATAGTAAAAAGTCTCATTGTTTCTCGGAACTATGCGTATATAGCTTATATTACTAGTATTTTAGTAGAATTTACTATTAAAATGAGTATTCCGACTATAATTTTTTTACCATGCAATTATAGTCAATTTTATCATCGATTTTTTTTCAGTGTACTCGGAACGCGATAGCGGGCACGAGTTTTACATGAAATGTCACTTAAATGTACGAGACACGGTAATTCCGCGATAACGATGAGAACGGCGCGGCACGACAAGATGGCCGCGAGCGGGCTCGATATCGGGATCGACCGCCCGCTTCGCTTGAATAGAGAAATGCTCCGCGGAGCTTTCGCAGGTTTATCGCAACGATCGGAAGGATGCACTCGCGTAAAACCGGGTTGAACCGTGTGACGGTATCGACGTCGACACGGTTCTTTCTCGGAAGATCACGCTACCGCGCACGGTGTGACTGCGTGATCCGTCACGATGACTCGCCACTTCGAATCTCTGGCGAACAGAAAACTCGTGAAATGATACGTTTCGCGCGACGACCAATCGAGCGGGTGCATATCGCGACAAAACTTGTGTGCACGAGGCGACCCTTTGCACGGGTGCTCGTTGCGTAACCAACTTCCCGGAATTCGCGCGATGACCAATCGACCGGGTGCTTCCGCGACGAATACCGGCTCACTCTTCCTTTCACGTGAACGGAAGAACGATGTGAGATGTTTCACGCGGCGACCAATCGAGCGGGTGCGGCTCGCGATGAAATTTAACGAACGCCGCGCAATTACTTTCGAGAACACTCCCGATATTATAATTGCCGCGAACGGCCGGCTCGACTTTTCTCTTAGAGAGACCGAATAGAAGAGAGCGCGGATCGATCACGATCGTCCTTCGTCCCGATAGGAGACCCTCGACGGGGGTCGTTGAGCTCGCGAAGGACGAATCACCATCGATCCACGATGTAACGCGTTGCGCGGTATACATAAATTAGGAAACGCGTGCGCGGTTTGCAACCGCGAGGTCGGAATAATAGGCGCGATAACCGGGTGATTCCGGGCGAGCTCGGGTCGAGCCCGAGGGTTGTTTGTGCTCGCGCCAGGGCCGTTTGCTATTGCGACAGCGCCCATTATACCGACTTTACCTGATTTTATCCAATCCTAAACAGTTATATCCACTAAAAAATACAAATATAAACTTTGTATTTAAGAATAAACAAATTTAAAGTACGACCGTATATAAGATAATAATCAATAATTAAAGGAAACGCCAAATTCGGTCGGGACTGGATATTGGTTGTCCAATAAATTCGTGAATTTTTTACGTACAAATCATCGCTCTAGTAAACCACGCGCCGTTACTTACGGACTTAAAAGTAGCCACAACTAAAGCTAGAAAGAGTACCTATTCTCACACAATTAAATTGAAAATTAATTTAATTGTCCACTAACACTTGTTAGTATATTCGAAAAAGGACGGGATATGTATAGAAGGATATAGGGTAATAAAAAAAATGTTGCGAAAAAATATCACCCCAGCCAGGATTCGAACCTGGACCTCCCTGCTTTCCGGGCGGGCGTCTCACCTATTCGACCACTGAGGCATGTGGTGATATTTATCGCAACAAACTATTTAAACAGAGGAAGAACGTGGTATTTATGCATAAAAGCGACTTCCTCTCCGATTTGCTTGATATTTTAGTATGTTGTTGGGGATGTCTTCCCGAGTCATTTCATATATATATATAAGGGTCGGACTCAAATAGTTTCGGAGATACAGGCTGAGAAAGGATAAAAATAATAAATACAAAAATAAACGTTTAATGATGATTTATTCAACACTATCATTAGGAATCTGAAAGATTTCAGCCATTGCATCAAAGAATGCGGTAATCCGAGCGTAAACAGACCAATAGAGTCACTTATTGAAAACATAAACAAACAGGCTATACTACACAGGGACTTCCACGCAAAACAAGATCCACTCCCACTACTATTCATCGTACATATAAATATGTACTTTTTATATACCAACTGTTTTCTGCTTTAACAAATATGTGCTTTCTAAGTTGAAGCACATACAAAGCACATACTTATAAAGCGCGCCACTAACCTATAGGTTAGTGACGCGCTTTACAAGTATGTCCTTTGTAAGTTGAAGCACATACAAAGCACACACTTGGTTGAAATCTTTCAGATTCCTAATGATAGTGTTGAATAAATCATCATTAAACGTTTATTTTTGTATTTATTATTTTTATCCTTTCTCAGCCTGTATCTCCGAAACTATTTGAGTCCGACCCTTATATATATATATGAAATGACTCGGGAAGACATCCCCAACAACATACTAAAATATCAAGCAAATCGGAGAGGAAGTCGCTTTTATGCATAAATACCACGTTCTTCCTCTGTTTAAATAGTTTGTTGCGATAAATATCACCACATGCCTCAGTGGTCGAATAGGTGAGACGCCCGCCCGGAAAGCAGGGAGGTCCAGGTTCGAATCCTGGCTGGGGTGATATTTTTTGCAACATTTTTTTTATTACCCTATATCCTTCTATACATATCCCGTCCTTTTTCGAATATACTAACAAGTGTTAGTGGACAATTAAATTAATTTTCAATTTAATTGTGTGAGAATAGGTACTCTTTCTAGCTTTAGTTGTGGCTACGTTTAAGTCCGTAAGTAACGGCGCGTGGTTTACTAGAGTGATGATTTGTACTTAAAAAATTCACGAATTTATTGGACAACCAATATCCAGTCCCGACCGAATTTGGCGTTTCCTTTAATTATTGATTATTATCTTATATACGGTCGTACTTTAAATTTGTTTATTCTTAAATACAAAGTTTATATTTGTATTTTTTAGTGGATATAACTGTTTAGGATTGGATAAAATCAGGTAAAGTCGGTATAATGGGCGCTGTCGCAATAGCAAACGGCCCTGGCGCGAGCACAAACAACCCTCGGGCTCGACCCGAGCTCGCCCGGAATCACCCGGTTATCGCGCCTATTATTCCGACCTCGCGGTTGCAAACCGCGCACGCGTTTCCTAATTTATGTATACCGCGCAACGCGTTACATCGTGGATCGATGGTGATTCGTTCTTCGCGAGCTCAACGACCCCCGTCGAGGGTCTCCTATCGGGACGAAGGACGATCGTGATCGATCCGCGCTCTCTTCTATTCAGTCTCTCTAAGGAGAAAAGTCGAGCCGGCCGTTCGCGGCAATTATAATATCGGGAGTGTTCTCGAAAGTAATTGCGCGGCGTTCGTTAAATTTCATCGCGAGCCGCACCCGCTCGATTGGTCGCCGCGTGAAACATCTCACATCGTTCTTCCGTTCACGTGAAAGGAAGAGTGATAGTGTTGAATAAATCATCATTAAACGTTTATTTTTGTATTTATTATTTTTATCCTTTCTCAGCCTGTATCTCCAAAACTATTTGAGTCCGGCCCTTATATATATATATGAAATGACTCGGGAAGACATCCCCAACAACATATTAAAAAATAAACCAAATCGGAGAGGGAGTCGCTTTTATGCATAAATACCTCCTTTCTCAGCTTGTATCTCCGAAGCTATTTGAGTCCGACCCTTATATATATATATGAAATGACTCGGGAAGACATCCCCAACAACATACTAAAATATCAAGCAAATCGGAGAGGAAGTCGCTTTTATGCATAAATACCAAGAACGTCTTTTTCCGGCGACGTATATAACAATAAATTATTGTTCTCGTTTTATTGTTATATACGTCGCCGGAAAAAGAGGTTCTTCCTCTGTTTAAATAGTTTGTTGCGATAAATATCACCACATGCCTCAGTGGTCGAATAGGTGAGACGCCCGCCCGGAAAGCAGGGAGGTCCAGGTTCGAATCCTGGCTGGGGTGATATTTTTCCGCAACATTTTCTTTATTACCCTATATCCTTCTATACATATCCCGTCCTTTTTTGAATATACTAACGAGTGTTAGTGGACAATTAAATTAATTTTCAATTTAATTGTGTGAGAATAGGTACTCTTTTTAGCTTTAGTTGTGGCTACGTTTAAGTCCGTAAGTAACGGCGCGTGGTTTACTAGAGTGATGATTTGTACTTAAAAAATTCACGAATTTATTGGACAACCAATATCCAGTCCCGACCGAATTTGGCGTTTCCTTTAATTATTGATTTGTATTTAAGTATCTTATATTTCCTTGTTGGATTTAAATAAAAAATTTTAATCTTAAAAATTGTTATCATACATTTTTTTTTTAATTGACACAATGTAAAGATTTTTTCGTCAAAGTAGTGCAACAATTATTTTTTGAGACAATATATGCATATATTCTTTCTTTATAATTGGCGCAATTTAAAGATATCATTTCTTTTTTTTTTAATAGATATTCACTTGGATTGAATGAAAGGTAACACAATTTTGTGATGTGTCACTTGGGTTGTAATATTTTTTTTAAGTTAAGATATAACTTGGATTTTTTCGAGGTACAAAGATAACTACGTGTACCACTTGTTACTTAGGTTTTTTCGAGGTACAAATATATTACTTCGATTTTTTCAAGGTAAAGATATTACTTGGATTTTTTCGAGGTCTACTGCACGAGAACAATTAAAAATCTCTTTCTCCTTAAATTCAAAACTTCCTAAAGAAGACTCGAAAATATTTTTCAAATTAACCTTCTCAAGAAAATCAACTCCCAACAGGCATTCGTCACTAATATTTGCTACAAACATTGACATCTCAGTAGAAAACTTTCCGATTTGAACGTTTACAACAACTTTATATTCAAAGGGGACTTTTTCCCCAGTGGGATATCTCAAATCACATTCCTTTAATTTAATTCATTCTTTATTCTTTTCTATTAAACCTCTGCTAACAATTGAAACATCGGAGCCCGTGTCGATTTTAAAAGAGCAACGTTTTCCATTCAGCAAACCATCATAACAGAAATCTTTCTTATCTAACTTATGTCTAACAAAACGCTTAACAACCGGGGCATTATTTGCGCGGGTCGAACTCACCCCGCCGAGCTCGACTAATTTAAGGTTCCCTTTTCTTCGGGACATTTAAAACGGAAATGTCCCGTTTCCCGCACGTCCAACATTTCCTTCGGCTGGCGCCAAATTGGCCGCCTCGCCGGTTTCCTCTCTGCCCCTTTTCAGATACTTTCTGTTCCCCCTTCTTCCTTACCCCTTCATTACTCTTTCGCGAATCTCCGTCATTACTCTTTCGCATATCATTTCCCTTTCTTTTTTCATTATTTCTAAAATTTTCCCCGTTTCTTTCAAAATTGTCTCCTTGAATTGATTTAACTGCTTTCGCTCTCTCGATAGCTGTTTTAAGGGAAATTATTTCCTCCAGCTGGAGGGTCCTTCTCACAAAATCATTGGTCAACGCCGAAATAAATTAAGAGCAAGCAATTTTGTCACGAACCAGAAAAGAGCACTCGGGGTACGCTAACTGAGCCAATCTCTCTAAGTCGGACCCAAGTTCGGCAAAATCCTCCCCAAATTTTTGTCTACGATTAATGAACTTAGAGTAGTAATTTTGTGAAAGAAGCCCCTCGCCAAAACGTATAATTCAAGCTTCGACTTTAACTCAAAATAATTTAAGTTGTCCAGAATTTGTACATTGTCTAAAACGGAACGCGCTTTTCCCCTTAAACTCGAAGCTAATATCATAGTTTTCGACGCGTCATTCCACTTATTAACCCGAGCGATCAATACGAATTGTGAAAGAAATTCACGTAATGGGATCGTTCCGTCGTTTGTATCTGGCTTTAATTTTAAATTAAAACTTCATTCCGTGGCGCGGATCCTCCCCTTCTTGAATCGTAAGCGCAAATCGCGACCCAGAGTCTCCGAAAGCTCTATTTGCAGGAGGACTTATCTGTGACTGAGGCTCCGCTCCTCGCTGTTGCAATAACGCCGCGTGCTCCTCGCGCATCAACCGTATTTCAGCCTCTCTCCACGCGTGCTCCTCGCGTATCAGGCGTATCTCCTGCAGCAAGGTCTGGAGAATCTCCGTTTCCGACGTGAGCTGCGGGACACCCGGTCTCGGAGCGGACGTCTCACTTGGTCCTGGCGTCACCATCCGTGCTCTCTTCCTTGTCGAGGGAGCCGTCGAGGGAACAGAGCTCGCCATTGTCTTTCGCTCGTCTTCCATATGTTCGCTCTCTCTCCACTCGTCAGTTCGGACGAGCCCCTTGAAATGTTGTGCTCGACGCCACAGTTCACTCGCGAAGATCGTTCGCGTTCGCGCCGCGCACTTCCGAGCTCGCGTAAAGAAGGTGGTTGACACTTTTAAGA
>JASTWQ010000605.1:0-103074 GCA_035220615.1 Leptothorax acervorum
TAAAATAGTTTTGATACTTTTGCGTGTTTATATGCGTGTAAATGTGCTTTTGTTAAACTTTCTTTAATCAATAACTCAAATATTTAATTGTTTTAATGCTTTCCAGTATTAAAGGGATTTCTAAAAAGTAATTTTGGCGCGGTATATAATAATAAACTTAATAAAAAAATTGGTTGTGGAGCCATCACGGATGGAAATTATAAAATTGAAATACACATTTTAAATTTTGATTTAAAAAAATATTTACAAAAAAAATTTAAAAGAGGAGATAAAATAGAAGTTGTTGGGAATGTACAAAATACAGGTATTATTATTGTACAATAAGTCTGATTATCAAATTGTCTGATAATAAACTTATTAACTATTAAAATGATTATAAAAAGGTATAGAAAATTCTTTTATTCAATCTGAGATTATTTACATAAAACAGATATTGCTATATTTATTATCGGACATCCTACGTTTGTCTTTAAGTCTTTTTTGAGTATTATTATTATTTTAATTTTTGTAGCTGATCCTCCATATTTAATAGTAACATGTATTGAGGATATAAAAAAATTGGAAGGACGTATGTCTTTAGGACAATTGGTAAAGGGGATACAAACTCCTAAGAAAAGAAAACTGGATGATGATTTATTACAGCAGGTATAATCCTAAAAAATATTAAGGTTTCTGTCTACTCGCTACATCCGCCAAATTGTAATTGATTTAGTACATTTGTAAAATACCGAACACTTTGGTTTTAATAATCACAAAATAACCACAAAATTAATGTGACAATAACAATAATAACGATAATAACAATAAATAATAAATAATAATAATAATAATAAATAATAAACAATTTATATATTATTTTATTTTTCAGGGGCAGAACAAGGCTGTACCTTCAACATCAAAATTTTTGAAAATAAATTTGTAATTGAATGAATTTATGATCTTTGTTGTATTTATTAAGATGTTCAATGTTTTTAAATTGTTATTCTTAAAAATAAATTATAAATAAATTAAAAATAAATTAATTAATTATAAGAGTTAAAAATTAATTGTTTAGTAAATATATATACAATAATATATAGATATTTATACATACATGAATGAGTAATATATTAAGAAGATAAGAGAAAAAAGAAAAAAATAGTAAACAAATAAATAAACAAAATATAATATAATAAATAATAATAATTATAGATATATTATTACAATTTTCAAATTAGTACTTTTAATTAGCTTTAGTTTTTAAACCAGTAATACAGAAAACAACTGGCAGTTTAGTTTTCGTAATCCTGATAAACGCATCCTATTTGATATAAGATATATCTTCTGGCACTATATATATTTCTTGATTCTCAAAATCCTTGTTTGTCCGAATAATATCCTTGCAGCTTCTATGAGAATAATCATCCCAATAATCATCGTTTTTCTGCAAATAATCAATTATATGTCAACACACTATTTAAATTGAGATTTATGTTCAGAAAAACAAAAATAAGGCGTATCAAGCATTTATATGCTATCGTCATAACAATTTTACTATGAGACTATAGCATTTAAACTTGTTCTTCTTGATGGTCTACAGCTGGTGCGACACCATAGTAAAATTTAGTATAAAATTTTCTCCGTGTAAGTTCCAATTTAGTCTAAATTAAAATTAGATGCTAAATAAATGGTTCGGTTATAATCTTTTCAAATTTTATCGCCTGTATAAAAAAAGAAATATTCAAATACATATAAAAAATAATAAATATAATATCTTATATAATATAAAAGATAGAACATATAATAAATCACCTGATTAAAATTAGATGCTATATAAATAGTCCGGAAATAAATGCTTAAACTGTTTCACAGAAAATTAAATTTATTTTGGAAAAAAGAAGGGGGTTGAAGAAAGAGAGAGAGAGAGAGAGAGAGAGAGAGAGAGAGAGAGAGAGAGAGAGAGAGAGAGAGAGAGAGAGAGTGGCAGATTTAACATTAAGCTGATTTTTCCATAAAAAACATAAATAATATAATTAAGAAAAAGAAAAAATAATCAGATGTTTTCAGCAATTATTATTTCAAAAACTATATTAGATTATTTAACAATCTAAAAAATAAGTTTAAAAATCATAAACAATTAAAAATTTTAAGCAACAAGAACTTTAAGTTTTTTATATATGTATATGAATTTCATTCAAATATGTGTATGTACAACTGTTAAGCAATAATTTGCATAACTTTGGCAATACAATTAGTTCAATAATTGTTCATTATTATTTTTTTAAATTATTATTTTGTAACATTATTTTGTTTATTATTTTGCAAATAAACTAATAAAAAATAACCTATAACACCACAAAACATTTTTTAAAAGTGTCACATTTTATATTTATTTGAAAAATTAAAAAAACAACTATTAAAATCTTCAAATTTTATCGCCTGTATAAAAAAAAAATATTCAAATACATATAAAAAATAATAAATATAATATCTTATATAATATAATATAAGAAATAGAAAATATAATAAATTACCTGATAAATCCCAACTTTACAATAATGATAGCTTATCACTGTTTGAGAATAACAATAAGCCAATAAATCCAGTTATAGCGACATTTATAGCGACAGTCACAGTGTTATATACAGTCACAGTATTTAAGGAATACACTTGCAGCTGCAATTACGCAAATACAACTTGAATAACATAGATATTAAAATATATTAATACTTTGTCAATAAACAAACCACGTGACTAACTATACATTTTTCTTAAAATACACACAACACATATATATACAATACATATATTTTTTACATATATTTCTTTTATAATATAAAAGAAATTACATATAACCTAATTATATAACTTTAGTTTCAAAAATGTACATATAAAAAAATATTTACCTTATTTTTCTAAAATACACTACTCACAAGTTTTTCTTTTTCTTAATATATATTTCTTCTTTACTCGTCTTTCTTTACAACAACAGCATAATAATTCCTAGGTAGCTGTTTCGATCATGTGTTTCCTCGAGAAATAGCATAAAATTCCTTCGTAACTATCGTTATCCTGTGATCAGATTTAGCAGATTATGAGAAGTTTTAATATAAATAAAATGTAAAAGAAATTCAAATATAAAGTTTAATATACATCTTTATTTTGTCTTTTTGGTTCTATGAACGCTAAAAGATGACATACGTGATACTCGTATGATCTCGTATAATGATATTTCCACTTGAATCATAACTTCCTAGAAACTCGTAAAGAGCATGATCCGACACAACGTTTGTATACAAATGATATCGTTGGCAGCGTTAATAACTGAAAATAAAATACAACACAAAGCATCAATTTCTTATAAAATATTCAGAGAGAGAGAATAGAGGTTGTAATAAAAACGTTTAATAAAACTTATCTGAAATAATCTCTTGAAGACGTCCAGAGGGAAAAGAAATCTTTATCAATGAAACAGCAGAACCATCACAGTAAACAAATTTAATTATAGATTACTATTACTACTACTCTATTAACTTCTTGATGCATGATGATATGAGCGATGCATGACAGCATTGATGACAGCCGCTCACGAAGTTAGCGCACCAAAAGAACCAATTGGCATCGCGGAAAAGAGCCAACAATAAACTTCGAGACTTTCGAGAAGACTTTGAGAGATGCGAGTATCGATTTAACATGCCTTTTTTTAGAAAGAATACCTACTTATATTTATATTTACATTTATTTATATTATTTTATAATATTCCGGTTTTCTTAATTCTCTAAAAATTTTGCAAAGAAATTAATTATGTAATACGAAATCCTTGCGACATATATTTCTTTCCGATTATTTGAATAATATGAACATTTTTTACATTTGTATTAAATTTGTATTAATTTATATCTGTTTTTTTCAGGTTCAAGTTTAATCCAATTCATATTTTGTTTGTGAGAAACTCTGCGTTAAGGTTGATAATACGACGATGACGACGATGACGACGATGACGACGATGACGACGATGACGACGATGACGACGATGACGACGATGATGATGATGATATTGACAATTGTATTTTTTCATTAAATTTGATAAAATAAAAAATAATATAAAATAAAAGATATATATAATTTATACTTTTTTTATTCAAAATATTGTTGCATAACTACTAGAGGAATTATTTTCATGAGTTATTTATACTGAGATATAATAATTATCGTTAATAATTTCATTTACTATACTAATAATTTAATATATATAATATATTAAATATATATATATATATATAGTATATATATTATTTTAAATATTAATTTTATTTAATGATTTATTTTTTTAATTTTATGAAAAATGCCTACACGTAAAATATATCGCAATACAGAAGAGGAAGAGGAATTTCAACGAAGACGCCGTGAAAAAAATACAGAGAATCAACGTCGTCGGCGTGAAATTCAAAGAGCGTTAGTTAATTGTAGTAACAACTTTGCAAATATATCGCAAGAAAATTCTACATATAATAATGTAATTGAACATTATATTGGTTCTATGGATGTGTCTTGCATTCATTGTAATGCAAAACATTTTGCAGCTGAAAAGGTTTCAAATAAAGGAAATTCATTTCATGATTGCTGTAATCATGGTGCAGTATATCTTGAACCATTGCCTGAATTCCCTCAATTTCTTCGATCTTTATTTGATGGTAGTAATGCAAAATCAAATAATTTTTTATATTATATTCGTAGTTATAATAGTTCATTTTCTTTTGCATCATTTAATGCAAATTTAATTAATTTCCAAGAAAGACGGCCTGGTCCGTACTTTTAAAATTCAAGGACAAATTTATTACCAAATTAATACAACATTACGAGCTGAGCAAAATGAAAGTCCGACTTATGGACAACTTTTCATTGTTGATTCAAATGAAGCAATAGAACATCGTCTTAATCAAAATTCGTATTTAGATTTTGATATTGTAACAAATCTTGAAAACTTATTGCGAGAATGTAATATATTCGCACAATCATATCAAATGATGGCTGAAGAGCTAGAAAATCAACAACGATTAGAAAGAGAGTCTGGTGAGTCGTTATCGGAGTTACAATTATTATTTACATTAAAACCAGGAATGGATCGACGTAGATATAATGCTCAAAGAACAAATGAAGTTGCCGCAATTTTTAAAACAACTTCTGAGGGAGAATTTCCTGATTCCTACGTTACAATACGTAATAGAAATACTAAAATCTTACAACAAGTTAGTATTATGGATCCGAATGTAGAACCTTGGATATATCCATTATTTTATCCATATGGAACTAGAGGATGGCATCGTAATTTAATGAAATTAAATAAGAATACTAGATTAAAATAAAAGAATAACTAGAGGACAATATATTAAATATCGTATGGCGATTCGTAATGAATTTAATGTTTTCTTATTAGGACGTCGTTTATTTCAACAATGGCTTGTAGATAACTATGTAAAAATTGAAAAGGATAGAATAGATTATTGTAAAGCTCATCAAAAAGAATTACGTGTTGAAACATATCAGGGTTTAATAGATTATATGCAAAATATGGCAAATAATATAAATGGTCGTGTGGGAAAAATGGTTATACTTCCTTCTACGTTTATTGGATCTCCGCGTAATATGTTACAAAATTATCAAGATGCAATGGCAATTGTAAATAAATTTGGTAAACCTGATCTTTTTATCACAATGACATGTAATCCACAATGGCGTGAGATTAGAGAAAATCTTCTTTTTGGTCAACAAGCCTCTGATAGACCTGATATTTGTGCTCGAGTTTTTAATATTAAGAAGGATTATTTAATCGATTTAATCGTTAAGCAAAAATTTTTGGTGAGGTAGCAGCATTTGTATACGTTATTGAATTTCAAAAGCGTGGTTTGCCTCATGTTCACATATTAATTACTCTAAAGCAGAATTTTAAAATAACAACTCCACAAGTTGTAGATAAATATATTTCTGCTGAAATTCCTGATCCAAATGAGAATCGTGTTTTGCATGATATAATTATGAGACATATGATTCATGGACCTTGTGGTAATTGGTGTTTGGTTAATGGTAAATGTTCGAAACATTATCCTAAATTATTTCTTGAAGAAACTAGAATGGATGAAGATGCTTATCCTTATTATCGTAGACGAGATGTTGGTAAGACTTTTGAACGTCCTGGTGGGTATATAGTGGATAATCGTCATGTTGTTCCATATTGTCCTATATTATCAATTATATTTAATTGTCATATAAATGTTGAAATAGTTTCAAGTATTAAATTAGTTAAATATCTTTATAAATATATTTATAAAGGCCATGATGCTGCTGCTATAACAATTGAACCAGTGACAGAAGATATAGTTTTAGATCATAATGAGATACGTGATTATATTGAAGCTCGTTATGTAGGGCCTGTGGAAGCAAGTTGGCGTATACTCAGTAAGAAATTACAAGATAAAAGTCACTCTGTGGTACGTTTACCTGTCCATTTACCTAATGAACAAAACATAACTATTGAAAGTGAATGCGATGAAAACGTAATTTCTTCTGCTTTAAACCAAATTACTATGTTAATTGACTATTTTGCACTAAATTTGCGTGATGACGAAGCAAAAAATTATTTATATACTGAAATTCCATGTTATTATATATTTAAAAAAGAAAAAGTTAAAGGTCGAAATGTTTCATGTTGGGTTAAACGTAGTAGTCACTATAATTGTATAGGACGGATGTATTCCGTTAGTCCAACTCAAGTAGAACTATTTCATTTACGATTATTATTACTCACTGTTAAGGGAGCTACAAGTTTTGAACATCTAAGGACTGTTAATGGACAAAATTATCAAACGTTTACAGCTACATGTTTAGCTTTAGGTTTGATTGAAGATGATGATGAATGGATACGAGCTATGGATGAAGCTGTTAAGTGGATGATGCCACGACAATTTCGTAGATTATTTGTACGAATTTTACTACACTGTCAACCATTATATCCAGAAGAACTCTGGGAAAGATTTAAAATAGCGATGTCAGAAGATTACTCGCGACATATTGGTATATTACAAGGACAAAGAAAAGCATATATTACAATGAACGCTATGCTTTGCGCTGAGGGTAAAAGTCTTGCTGACTTTCCACAAATAAAACAATTAGTAAACAATGTTGAAGAGGAAGATTATATGACACTTGATCAAATTACAGAAATTGGTACGAGACAATATAATCAATTAAATAATGAACAAAAGGAAATAGTTGATACTGTATTAAACAGATTAGATGATAATAATAATAATAATAGAAATTGCTTTTATATCGATGGTCCTGGTGGAACAGGCAAAACGTTTGTATATACAACTATTTATTATTTAGCCAAAATTAGAAATAAAGGTGTATGTACTATGGCCTTTACAGGAATTGCAGCAACGTTACTTCCTGAAGGAAAAACAGTTCATAAGACATTTGGCTTGCCGGTTCCGTTACTTAATGATTCGTCATCCGTTATTAAAATTCAATCGAAAGAAGGTAAATATTTAAAAAAAATAGATATTTTTATTTGGGATGAAGCGCCTATGGCACCTCGATACGCTTTAGAGATAATAGATCGAACGTTGCGTGATATTATGAATAACGATTTACCTTTTGGTGGAAAAATTATCGTATTAGGTGGTGATTTTAGACAACTTCTTCCGATCAAGATACGAAGTACTCGAAGTGAAATAGTGAATCTTTCTATCAAGTTTAGCTACACTTGGAAATATTTTTCTAATTTTTCTTTAACGCAAAATATGCGAGTTTTTCCAGAAGAAATTGAATTTGCCAAATTTCTATTAAATATGGGTGACGGAGTATTAAATAATTCTGAAGATAATATGGAGGTACCTGAATGTTGTATAGCATCAATTGATTCAGATTTTGTAGCAGTTATATATGGTGATGTAATTCGTAAAAAAGAATTTTATAAAATAGCTAAAAGAGCAATACTTTCTGCAAGAAATGTCGATGTAGATGAAATTAATAAACAAGTTGTAGAATTGTTAGATATAAGTGGCGAATGAATTTATACAAGTGTAGATAGTGCTGTAAATTGTGATGATAATGGTGATATTGTTGAGTCTTTGTTACCAGAATACTTAAATAGTCTTTCTCCAGCATGTCTTCCTCCTCACGAGTTGCGTTTAAGACCAAATTGTATTGTTATGTTGATTAGAAATCTTAGTATTAATGAAGGTCTTTGTAATGGTACTAGATTAATAGTTCTTGAGCTTGAAAATAATTTATTAAAATGCAAGATTTTAACAGGTGACAAAGAAGGAGATATTGTTTTTTTGAATCGTATAACACTGTATTGTGAAAATATATATCCTTTTACTTTTCAAAGAAGACAATTTCCAATAAAATTAGCTTTTGCTATGACAATTAATAAATCTCAAGGACAGACGTTTGATAAAGTAGGAGTTGATCTTCGTAAAGATGTTTTTAATCACGGGCAACTTTATGTTGCTTTTTCACGAGTATGTTCTTGGGAGTCATTGAAAGTTTATCTTGGTAATCAAAGAGAAAATAATTATGTTAAAAATTACGTATATAAAGAATTATATGTTTAATTATATGGTGAAGTAATATTTTGCCAAATAAGTGCAAATAATTATTTCGACATATTTTTGGCTGTTAAACACGAATTGGTTATCTAAATTTGTTCATTACATTCCAATTGAAAATAACATGTGATGTAATGAGTTAGAATAATTTTTTGTTTACTATATATATATGTATATATAATAAACTTTATCATAAACCATCTATATATAAAAAAGTAGTTTATAAAAAAAATAACTTTGATGATATTACTTTAATATATTAATATGGTTAATTTATCAACGTTTAATCAATAAATTAAAATTAAATATAGAATTATATAAAATATTAATATATAATAATATATCAACATATAATATTCGTAAAAATTTTTATTCAATAATTATAATTTATAATAACTTATAGGCATTTAATATAGTAATGAACAGTAATAAATTCAATACGGTCATTATAAGACAATTCATTATAGGAAAACTTATGATAACACAACTTATTATAAGACAACTGATACTTATGATAATACAACTCAAAATACGACAATTAGTTTGAAAAATAAAATATAATAGATTTGGTACGTTTGTTTAAATCCGTGGATCATTCATTTTTTAAATAGAGAACATCTTCATCAAAATGTTATCGAGAAGTAACAACAGATTCTTTGTAGTAATTTTTGTTTTCAGCAGGAATGCGAAGAAAGCCAGAATTAATAAAATTCATCAGTTAAGAGTGTCACCATGTGTAAGTGTTCATAGTGTTAAAACTTGAGTTCATGGGTTTGTTAAGCCCAAAAGATCAATCCTTCTTGTAAAAGTCAATCTATATATATAAAGACAGATGTCCTGACTCACTCACTCACTCACTCACTCATCAACGCCCAGCCCAAACCCCTGAACCTATAAACATGAAATTTGGGAAGTGTATTCCTCTCATGACGTAAGCACCCACTAAGAAGGGATTTTTAAAAATTCAGCCCTTAAGGGTGTGAAAAGGGTTAAAATGTATTTTCACGGATTCGTCAATATCTCTTAGGCCCGATGAGATATCGACTTGGTTCTTGCTTACGAAGGTCACCCATACAAATGCTCAAAAACATATTTCAGGATTTTGCCCTAATCAATCCTCTAAAGGGATAAATCTGGATTTAGGTGTGAATCAGTTTAATCGTAATCGTAGTATTTTGTGGTCACATTAGTGATTATTAATTTTGTAATTATTTATTTTAAAATTACGTAAAAAACTAGATACAATGGCATTAAAATACATTATAATAAAAATGTGAATTAAATAAATTACTTTAAATAATTAATAAATTCTTATTTGATATTCAATAATTTCTTTTAAGTTTAAGATTACCTTGCAATGATGTAATACATATTTAGAATTTGTACCGGATGCGATATGCAAATGAATATAGACTTGAATTAAATCTAATTAAGAGTAAGATATATTTAGTATCTATTATCTATATATATAAAGACAGATGTCCTGACTCACTCACTCACTCACTCACTCATCAACGCCCAGCCCAAACCCCTGAACCTAGAAACATGAAATTCGAGGGGTGCATTCCTCTCATGACGTAAGCACCCACTAAGAAGGGATTTTTAAAAATTCGGCCCTTAAGGGTGTGAAAAGGGTTAAAATGTATTTTCACGGATTCGTCAATATCTCTTAGGCCCGATGAGATATCGACTTGGGTCTTGCTTACAAAGGTCACCCATACAAATGCTCAGAAACGTATTTCAGGATTTTGCCCTAATCATCCTCTAAAGGGATAAATCTGGATTTACGGGTGAATTATAGAACCCTTCGTATCTCCTGTAAATTAATTCCTATGTATTTTTCATTCGGTTCTTATACTCGGCCCAACAATTACTTTAAAAAAAATAACATTTGCTTCCGTATTCCACAACGAATTTATTAACAAAAATAATTTCAAGGGTTGTAGGGGAGAGTGGAAGAATTTCGAACATCTAAGAAAGAAGTTAAATAAAGCCGACGATTATTTATCAATTATAGAAGTCTGCATTTTAAATGATACTCCAGTTATTTAGCTTTAAATTACGATAAATAATATTAATATTTATTTGCCATTCGGAGTTACCCGCCGCACGCGGGGCAATGCCGAATCGTAGCTGGGGAAATTACAAACGGGTTTTGCTTATTGTTTAAAATTATAATTTAGGTAAATCTATATATATAAAGTCAGATGTCCTGACTCACTCACTCACTCACTCACTCACTCACTCACTCACTCACTCATCAACGCCCAGCCCAAACCCCTGAACCTATAAACATGAAATTTGGGAAGTGTATTCCTCTCATGACGTAAGCACCCACTAAGAAGGGATTTTTAGAAATTCGACCCTTAAGGGTGTGAAAAGGGTTAAAATGTATTTTCACGGATTTGTCAATATCTCTTAGGCCCGATGAGATATCGACTTGGTTCTTGCTTACGAAGGTCACCCATACAAATGCTCAAAAACATATTTCAGGATTTTGCCCTAATCAACCTCTAAAGGGATAAATCTGGATTTAAGGGTGAATTATAGAACCCTTCGTATCTCCTGTAAATTAATTAATTAATAGTATTTTTTCGGTTGTTATACTCAGCCCAACAATTATTTTTAAAAAAATAACATTTGCTTCCGTATTCCACAATAATTTTATTAACAAAAGTAATTTTAAGGGCCGTAGGGAAGAGTGGAAGAATTGCGAACATCTAAGGGAAAAGTTTAATAAAGCCCACGATTATTTACCAATTATAAACGTCTTTATTTAATTACGAACGGGTTTTGCTTATTTTTTGAAATTGTAATATATGTTGATAAGCAAACACAATCAAATTTATTCATTTACTATGTACTATGTGATAAAGACTAAAAACAAATTTAGATGTCAACAAACGTCCTGTATATGCAAATAGTGTTTGTTCTTTGTTCGAAATAAATCAGTTCAATAAATCGTTCGAAATAAATCAATTTAATTGTAATCTTAGTATTTTAAATTTTAGTATTATTTATAATCTTAGTATTACTTTTTTTTAAGATACAACAACATTAAAATACATTGTAATAATAATGTGAATTAAATAAATTACTTCAAATACTTAGTAAATTCTCATTTGATATTAAATAATTTCTTTTGAAATTAAGATTACCTTGCAATAATGTATTGTAATACATATTTGGAATTTGTACCGGCTGCGATATGCAAATGAATATAAACTTGAATTAAATCAAATTTAGAGTAAGATATATTTAGTATCTATTATCTATATATATAAAGACAAATGTCCTGACTGACTGACTCATTGACCCACTCATCAACGCCCAGCCCAAACCCCTGAACCAAGAAACATGAAATTTGAGGGGTGTATTCCTCTCATGACGTAAGCACCCACTAAGAAGGGATTTTTAGTAATTCGTCCCCTGAGGCGGTGAAAAAAAGTAAAATTTGTTTTCGGGGATTCGTTAATAATCTATATATATAAAGACAAATGTAAAAACCCCTGAACCTAGAAACATGAAATTCGAGGAGTGTATTCCTCTCATGACGTAAGCACCCACTAAGAAGGGATTTTTAGTAATTTGTCCCCTAAGGCGGTGAAAGGGGGTAAAATTTGTTTTCAGAGATTCGTTAATAATCTATATATATAAAGACAAATGTCCTGACTGACTGACTGACTGACTGACTGACTGACTGACTGACTGACTCACTCATCAACGCCCAGCCCAAACCCCTGAACCTAGAAACATGAAATTCGAGGGGTGTATTCCTCTCATGACGTAAGCACCCACTAAGAACTTTTAAAAGTTCAATCCCTAAGGGAGTGAGAAGGGGTAAAATGTATTTTCACGGATTCGTCAATATCTCTTAGGCCCGATGAGATATCGACTTGGTTCTTGCTTACGAAAGTCACCCATACAAATGCTCAAAAACGTAATTCAGGATTTTGCCCTAATCAACTTCTAATTGCGCAAATCTAGATTCAGGGGTGAATTATAGAACCCTTTGTGTCTCCTTTAAATTAATTCCTATATAATTTTTTTCGGTTCTTATACTCAGCTCAACAGTTACTTTTAAAAAAATAACTTGCTTCCTTATTCCACAATAAATTTATTAACGAAAATAGTTTTAAGGGTATGGGAGAATGGAAGAATTGCAAACATCTAAGGGAAAAGTTAAATAAAGCTGACGATTATTTATCAATTATAGAAGTCTGTTTCAAGTAATATTCCAGTTATTTGGCTTTAAATTACAATAATATTTATAAATTTTCAACGTGAACAATTTTAAACAAAAAGCAAAACTTTGCCATTCGGAGTTACCCGCCGCACGCGGGGCAATGCCGAATCGTAGCTGGGGTAATTACAAACGGGTTTTGCTTATTGTTTAAAATTATAATTTATGTTGATAATCTACCTTGAAAAAATCCAAGTAATACCTTTACCTTGGAAAAATCAAAGTAATCAAGAGACATGGTAGTGTCTCGCGCCAAGTACATACGCGCGGAGCGAGACCGCCGGCCGTGGCTCTATTAACGCAACGCAACGAGTTGCGAGTACCCGAGATTTTTAGATCTTGATAACTAGCGAACGGATTAAGTTTCAACTAGGCTTAATGGATAGCTTGGACCAAATTCGTATAATAAAAGTGTTTTTATTTTTCCGCTACGTGCCCTACAAGCGGAATTTATGCGATGCAAAACTCGAAGCTGAAAATTTACAATTAAGAAACGTCGTTCTCCGTTTGCTGTGTTCGCCACCGCGGCCCCTTTCACATCCCCCCTCCCAACCCTGTACAGAGTGGACCTCGCTTTAACTTACAATGCATACTTTTCGTATACCAACTATTCTCTGCTTTAACAAATTATTTCTGCTACAGATATTAAGCGTCGAAGTTAACAAAACAGAAATAATTTGTTAAAGCAAAGAATACGTGGTTGGTGTATAAAAAGTACATATTTATATAACAACTATTCATCGTACATATAAATATGTAATTTTCATATACCAACTATTCTCTGCTTTAACAAATTATTTCTGTTCCGTTAACTTCGACGCTTAATATCTGTACAGCACATTCTCTGCTATAATAAAAAGACTGTTCAATATATGTATACAAACGATTCGCTGCTTTAAATAACTTTTCTTCGTTCATACATCGTCAAATATAACTTTGACATTCGGATTACCGCATTCTTTGATGCAATGGCTGAAATCTTTCAGATTCCTAATGATAGTGTTGAATAAATTATCATCAAACGTTTATTTTTGTATTTGTTACTAGCCTAATACCCGTGCTTTGTTACGGTATTTAATTATTTTAAATCGATTTTTACTCCAATAAACTTTCGTTTGATTGTAATGAACAATATTATCTCATGACATAATAAAAATGAATTAAAATTATGTTAGTGTTTGTTCGTACTTTTGCTCCAATTCTATTGCTTCAGATTTAAATTTCTTCATCGTATTGTTCATTTCTTCTGTTGTCTATGTACTAACTAATGTCTACAATGGGGCGAGAAGTCCTCCGGGGCGAAGCCCGGGTAACCAGCTAGTCATATATACAATTAATCTTGGGAATCAACTGCAAGATACATAAATATTCATATAAAAATATTTATATTAATAAAGAAATATAAATTATAATATTACTAATGTACATCAAATGTATGAAAATATTTGCTATTTTTAAATTGCTATATCAGTTTGTTTGCTACATTACAATTTTAATTTTGGATAAGTATTCTGTGAATTTACAATAAAAATTAGGTATATAAAAATTTACAATTAAACTTACTGGTTTTTAAGATTCATTAAGTTTTCTCTTTTAGGTGTTTGGATTCCTTTCAATAGTAATGGTAACAATATTTTTCCATTTAATTTGGTTATGCATGTAATATTATTGCAAACAAGATAGGATGGTTCGTCTGCCAAAAAAATAAAACATTATATTTTACCTGAATCAACGTTTAATCAATAAATTAGGACTCCTGCCTACTCATCGCTTCTGTCCTCGTTCAATGACATCAGAAGCAAGAAATCGCATGCCAAAATATCTTGTGGTTTTGCGTTGAAATAAAGATATATCCATAAAACGCAATTGTAATTGATTCAACATATTTGTAAAATATAAAACACTTTCCTTTGATTTTGATAATGAATAAATAGCTGTAAAATGAAAAAAGACAGGTTAAAAAGGTAGATTGCAGAACACACTAATTTTACGGATATTTAGTGATTATTAAAGCTAAAGGAAAGCGTTTAATGTATTTTACAAATATGCTGAATCAATTACAATTGTTTTATAAATATATCTTTTTATATCAACGTAAAACCACAAGAATTTTTAGAATGCGATTTCTTGCTTTTGACGTCATCAAATAAGGATAGAAGAGACTAATATATAATAATATATTTGTAATAATGTTAACATATAAGGGAGTTTTACCTTATATTTTGTACAGTTCCCACTACCTTTACTTTATCACCTTTTGTGATATTCAATTTAAGATAATCATCTCTATTAAAATTTACATGTATTCCTACTTTGTAGATACCATCTGTGATGGATCCACAACCAATTAATTTTTTTAATTTATTATTATGTACGTTAGCAAAATTTGTTTTAACGTATCCTTCCAATGCTATAGAATATTTAAATATATAATCATTAAAATTATTTTTAAGTATTTTTGTTAATATGATATTATAAATTATATGTAATAAAATATTTTTAATATTTTTAGAATAAAAAAAAGATACGCGTGTAGACATGGTTTCCGCTAATAAAACTTACAAACAAAATAATTGGATGTGATAAATACTTCATCCAGTGGCACTGAGACAGGTTCAGCGACATCAGTTTTATTTGGGTTATATTTGCCCAAATTTGTAATTACAGTATTACTTCTTATTAGTAATTCATACGATACGTTACCATTATTAAAATTGGAATTTTTTGGAGTTCTTGCTTGTACACCATCCAAGTGTATAATCTATCAAAATATTTACTTTAATAATTATACAGAGCACCTGTATCAGGTTTTTTGTTAATTTGTTTTTTATAAAGGCATATTTTCTTGAAAAATGTTTAATACCAAAGTTATAGCGTTTTAAGGGAAACAAGTAATAGTAAAATGTATTTAAAAAAAATCGCTTTATTACATAAAAGTCACCGTCATTTCGTAAATAGAATTATATAATTTTTTTTACATAATGCTTCTTCCAATTATTTTGCATATAAAAATATTAAAGTTAAATTATTAAGAAATGAATAGTTTACGAGATATCTTATATCATGTCAAAATGTGCCAGAATAAAATGTGAAATATCTCGTAAATGATTAATTTTAAAAGATAACATTATTTTGATGCTTCTACATGCACAAAAATTAGACTAATCATATTATATAAAAAATCATACAATTCTATATTTAAAGAAAAAGCGATGACCTTTGCGTGTTCTTTAAAAATCGATTTTTCGAAAACAAAATTTTGCAATTTTTGTATGGAACATTTTAGAGGAAAATGGTTATTTTACAAAAACAAAATGTCTAGCACGGGTGCAATGCTACACCCTGTATTTTTTAAAAATATATGTTATATAAAAATATTTCAACGTAAATGAAAAAGAACTAAGATTAATACAAATAAAATGCAATATTTACAGAGTTGGGTTGTATATGAGCTTCTATCTTTACGTCCTCATTCCAGGCAACAACCTGGACCCGTTTTCCTTGTCCATTGTTCAAATAGAATTTGAAAAAATTATATTTTTGGTTTTGCCCCACTACACGTGGAGATTCCAATCCATCTACGTATCCTACTATTTCACTGTAAATATAATATAATGAATATAAGTAATTAACTCGAGAACGGGCGTCTCATTTTTTTGCATAAACTGCCACTTGGAGCTACTTTTACACCTTAATTAAGTTATTGTTATTAATTATATACATGTTGCATATTTTTTTATTGTTCTACAATTATCAGTATTTGAAAACAAAATGTATATAGATTTGCTCGACATTTTCTGAAAGAAATACAGAAAAACCCAAAAAATTTTTTAATATGTATAAAAATATCATATTTGTTATTTTAAAAAACATGTTTTGTATATTAGATAAATTTATAGTTATTTATAGTTATTTATAATCATAGTAATTTATTTTATTACTTGATATTTTTTCTTTCAAACATTTACACATATGTTTTCATTAAATTGTTATTTTTTCTATTTTATATTAACTATTATAATTATATATATTATTTTTTATTATTATTTATTATTTTTTTAACACATTATAGAGAGGTACTCATAATGTTATTCAAACTTATATTATTTCGAATTTTTAATATAAGCTTTTATTAAACTTTACTAATTTTTGTAGCATAAATGGTCTTTATTTATGCAACAAAAATTAGTAAAGTTTAGTAAAAAAAAAATTGTTTTAAAATACTTACACAGTCGAATCATATATTTTGATGTTTACAAGAACATCATTTGGAGTAAGCAACTCTAATATATCTGTTTCATTTTGTAATTGTAAATTGTTTGAAACACTGGGAATAATGTTATCTTGAATATCTTTAGGCTGAAGGTCCATATTTTCTTGTCTTTCCTCAAGATTTGTATTACCACTGTGTTGGAGAATAGAAAAAAATACGTTTAATGGAAATTACTTGGTTTAGTACTTTTCGAAAACTTGCACATTGACTTTGATGACATATGAGTTAAAAAAAAACGTATTTCAAGTTTTAAACGCGTTAAATTCAAATCCATTTATTTAATTTTAAAAAATTACAAATTATTTATTATTATTTTTGTAATTTTGCTTGTATGGACGTGTGTGTAGATTTTTATGTGAGTGTTTGTGAGTGTGTGCGCAAGAGTGTGTTGTATAACACACATACGCACATACATCATACATATATATATATATATATATATATATACATTGTATATACATATCATGGTTAAAAAATTTATTTAAAAATTTATTTATTTAACTCACGTAGATGAATCCGATAGCTCAATGTCAGCCGGTAATTCTTTCGCAAGTAGCTCACTCCAATTTGGAACAACTGCTGGATCTTGCGAATTTTTTCGTGTTTTAATAGTTTTTTTATACGTGTCTTTCTGTTTCTTGTAAGAAGACATAATAAATGAGATGAGACACGTTATACAAGTAACATCAATATTACTTTATAATAACAAACTTTCCATAGCAACTAAATTAGCATTGCTGCTTTTGTCTTCACACATGAATGTTGTAATATATATATATAGGATGTAAAAGAAGTTCCATATTCTCTTTTTCAATCGTATACAGCTTGATTTGAAATGAAAAGTTTGGTAATATCGTCTAATCTAAAAAATTTAATTTTTGTATATTGCGTATAGTCTCATTAAGATCAAGCTCTAATGTATAATAGAAGCACTAATTTCTCGTCAATTTTTTTCTGATTTCTCATTTACGTGTGTAGAATGACTTTTCCATAATATTCTGAACAATTTTTGCATAGTTTAATTGTAACATACATAATGTTTTTACGTCATACAATGCCTTTTTTTCGTTTATGAAAAGATTTAAACAATTTTATTTTTTTTAAAGCAATAATAATATATTATTGTATGTATAATACACTATTATTGATGCTTAATAAAAAGATTTATAATCTTTTATTATTGATGCTTGATTCAACAAAATTTGTCTTGACAAATTTTGTTGAATCAAGCATCAATAATAAGAGATTATAAATCTTTTTATTTATGAAATAATGTAAAAGAGGACTATTTATATAAAAACTATTTACTATTTATTTTTTATGTAATGTTTTATTTAATCAGAAGCGCGCGCGTAGCGCGCGCCTGTAGAGTTCTAGTATGTTTAAAAAATGTGTGGGGCATTCCGCCCCCTTTCTTCGCCGACAGGTGGTCGGCCGGGCGGCTCGGGAGGGTCCCGTTTGCCTACAATCCCGATTGCCAACAGTTTCGTTTGCCCACAACATTTTGCCTACAGCTTCGTTTGCCGACATTCCCGATTGCCGACATTCCCGATTGCCTACAAGCATTATTGCGCACATGTAATAGTTAAAAATACGAACGTACGTTTGCGCACATGGCCAAACACATTGCACACATGACTTTATTGCACACAAGCAGATTGCACACATGACATTATTGCGCACATACACATTGCACACATGACTTATTGCGCACATTCACGTTATATTGCACACAATGTCTCAGATTTATCGTAAAATCAGCCTTTTTGCAAAAAAGCTAGCCTTTTTGCGAAATGCCGGCCTTTTGCGAAATGCCGGCCTTTTGCGAAAGCATTTGATCGTTTCTTTAATAAGACTAACGTATTTTAGACTTTTTGCAAAGTGCCTAGCCTAACACCAGCCCATGTGTGCCAAAAAGCCTAAAGTGCGTTCAGTCTTATTGGGAAACGATCAGTGCTTCGCAAAAGGCCGGTCTTTCGCAAAGAGGCTAGTCTTTTTGCAAAAGGGCTGATTTTGCAATAAGCCTGCGACATATGTGTGCAATATAACGTGTATGTGCGCAATAAAGTCATGTGTGCAATGTGTATGTGCGCAATAATGTCATGTGTGCAATCTGCTTGTGTGCAATAAAGTCATGTGTGCAATGTGTTTAGCCATGTGCGCAAAAGTACGTTCGTATTTTTAACCATTACATGTGCGCAATAATGCTTGTAAACAATCGGGAATGTCGGCAATCGGGAATGTCGGCAAACGAAGCTGTAGGCAAAACGTTGTGGGCAAACGAAGCTGTTGGCAATCGGGATTGTAGGCAAACGGAGCCCTCCCTTAAAATGTCAACAATAAATATAGCAAATGTTATAAACTGGTTAATTACAACGTCCAACATTGCAAATTTTGCTGTATTTAAATATAGTTGGTACAAAAGTGGATATTTATCAACACGGCCTGAGAAGTTTGAAAATCCAATAACTTTTTGTTATTTTAAAGAAGAAAGAGATATAAAAAGATGCAATATTTGTGGTAAAATTGCTTTGATACGTTGTGCATGGTGCAAAGAATATTTTTGTTTTGAACATTTCTTTGAACAATATCATTATTGTAACAATTATATAGAATAAATATAATATTTTAATAATTAATTTTATTTTATTTTAGAATTAATTTAATTGTAAAAATAAATAAGAAGAAAAAGTATATAAAATTATATTATATAATGTCTTGCAGTTTTCCATAGGTATAACTTGTGATAGGTATGTTATAAGTGTACATGATGTGGTAACTAGCGTAAGATATTTGTTTTTTTGCAAAAACTATTTTTTAAGAATTTTAATTGTTCAAAGTTATAGTTTTTAATCTCATCAAAAATTTATTCCGTTTTTTATATTATTATAATATATATTTATATTGTGCGATAGAAACTCTCATAATTATATACATATAGTATGTCCTTCAAATGAATTTGCTATCGTACTTATCTTCGTCTATGAAAGAAGTGCTTCGCAAAAGGCCGGTCTTTCGCAAAGAAGCTAGTCTTTTTGCAAAAGGGCTGATTTTGCAATAAGCCTGCGACATATGTGTGCAATATAACGTGTATGTGCGCAATAAAGTCATGTGTGCAATGTGTATGTGCGCAATAATGTCATGTGTGCAATCTGCTTGTGTGCAATAAAGTCATGTGTGCAATGTGTTTAGCCATGTGCGCAAAAGTACGTTCGTATTTTTAACTATTACATGTGCGCAATAATGCTTGTAGACAATCGGGAATGTCGGCAATCGGGAATGTCGGCAAACGAAGCTGTAGGCAAAACGTTGTGGGCAAACGAAGCTGTTGGCAATCGGGATTGTAGGCAAACGGAGCCCTCCCTTAAAATGTCAACAATAAATATAGCAAATGTTATAAACTGGTTAATTACAACGTCCAACATTGCAAATTTTGCTGTATCGCCTGTTAATCACCACGAAGATGAACTTCATGATGCTATTTCCGATCTAATAAAAAGTGCTGTAAATTATGATGTTGCGATTGAACACGGATGGGGACTTGATTTTGGTGATTCGGCGGAGCCACATGATGTACAATTTGTGGACGTGTATGATGTTGATGCTGAAGAAAAAGATAATTATGAAGACGAAGTTTGTGTGGTGGATAACGTAGGTAGAAGTATAAACTTAAATTACAAAAGAAAAGCAGTTGAATTTTGGAACAGTGGAAAAAAAGGACGTTTATCTATTACTGCTGTACAAAATCGTTTTAGACAGGTAAAATTTTATTTAAAAAATAAGGAAAAATAATGCAAGTTAAACGAGCAAGTGGACGTACGTTGTGTATGAATAGTAGTTTTAAACTTACATTACTTATATTGCATATCTGCGTTTATCTACATTGGTTCATAAATCTTTTTATTTTTAATTAGATTTTTTTAATATCAAACTCCTTGTCTTCTAGATAAAATCTGTTTCGCAATTATATAGATGGCAAGAAAATGTAATGCGCGAAGGGACAAACAGGGACAAACTTGTATTTATTGCCGAATATGTACTAACGAAACTCCAAGAAGCTATGGATAGAGGATCTATCATTCACGATGTGGATTTGTGAACGTGGACATTGCAAGCAAAAGATTAAATAGACTTTCCTTCATTTAAAGCAGGAAATTTGTGGATATGGAATTTTAAAAAGGCACATCAAATCGCATAACGTAAAATAACAAGTTTTAAAACCCGATCTTCTCGTACAGCTGATGTAACAATACGTCAAAATGCAGAAGATTTTGTGAGACTGTTAAAACCACATATTGATGTAATTGGTGCAGGATCAATTTATAATGAAGACGAAAGTGGCTTTAATATAGAAATACATTCTGGAAGAACATTAACTAATGTTGGAGCGAAACAAGTTGAAGCCGTTGTTCAATCATTATCTTCTATGACTCATAGCTACACCATTATGCCTATTATATCTGCAGATGGACATCTTCTTTCACCTCTGTATATAGTATTGAAAGAACCTAATGGAACACTTGAATCCCGAGTAGAAGAATCTCTTTTTAGACCTAATAATATTTACATCGCGGCTTCAAAATCCGGAAAACTTACAGCCATTATTTTTAAAACTGGTTTGAAGAAGTATATTTACTAAATATTGGAGAAAAAAGCTTGCTATTGCTCGATTCATGGACAGGACATTGTCCGGAACAATTAAAAGAATTTATACCAGAAGACAAACAAGTAAATATTTTAACAATACCAAAAAAAAAAACATCTAGTTTTATACAACCTTTAGATGTTTTTGGTTTTATAATTTGGAAAAATTTTGTTCAAAGCTTCTCTGATGGCATTATTTTAAATAATTATGACATGAATCTACATGCACGTAATAATATAATAAAATTACAATCTTTAACGCATAATCAACTTTCTTCTCCAAGATTTCAAAATTTATTTAAATATAGTTGGTACAAAAGTGGATATTTATCAACACGGCCTGAGAAGTTTGAAAATCCAATAACTTTTTGTTATTTTAAAGAAGAAAGAGATATAAAAAGATGCAATATTTGTGGTAAAATTGCTTTGATACGTTGTGCATGGTGCAAAGAATATTTTTGTTTTGAACATTTCTTTGAACAATATCATTATTGTAACAATTATATAGAATGAATATAATATTTTAATAATTAATTTTATTTCATTTTAGAATTAATTTAATTGTAAAAATAAACAAGAAAAAAAAGTATATAAAATTATATTATATAATGTCTTGCAGTTTTCCATAGGTATAACTTGTGATAGGTATGTTATAAGTGTACATGATGTGGTAACTAGCGTAAGATATTTGTTTTTTTGCAAAAACTATTTTTTAAGAATTTTAATTGTTCAAAGTTATAGTTTTTAATCTCATCAAAAATTTATTCCGTTTTTTATATTATTATGATATATATTTATATTGTGCGATAGAAACTCTCATAATTATATACATATAGTATGTCCTTCAAATGTATTTGTTATCGTACTTATCTTCTATGAAAGAAGCGAACGGAACGTGTTGCGTAAATAATCTAGCGCATGGACGGACACAGATAGACTGTTTACAGCGGCGTTTGTAATTATTTCTCGAAAATAGTTTTTCATAACATAACTTTATCATACATGGTTAAATTCGTAAAAAAATAACCTTTCATTTGGTGATAAACAATTTTTAAAATTTTGGAAAAAAATGGTCAGTGGTATGAGTATTTTTAAAAATTAATAAAATAAGAAAATTTTTTTATTATTTTAAAGTACTTTTCAAACCATTAAATTTCCATTTTGGAACATTTTTCTATGTCTTATAGTTTCGGAGATATTCGGCTCGAAAGAGAAAAACCGATATTTTTCGAAGCAGTGTTTCTCCCCTAGAACCGTTTTTTAGCACCAACAAAAAATTGTTTCGTTATTAGGTCCTACTACTCTACTATTATGCAAAGTTTCAGATTTATTTGAATTTTCGAGTTGCCGAATGTCCCTTGTGAGTCTAATTAACCAAATGTTAAAGAATTATATATGAAATAGAGGTAGAAAAGACTGAAAAATATAATATAATTTCTTTTACTTTTTAATTATTGTCATTAATAAGTTTTATTTACATAAATATGGACTAAAAATTTTATGTTTAGTATTAATTAAATAACTAGCTGGTTACCCGGGCTTCGCCCAGGGGTCGTTTTTCTTCAAACGACTAATTCATTTGTGTTTCAATATCCATATTGTGGACAAACATAAGGAGTGTGTCGGGTGGTTGATTTAAAGGTGGTAGTTTAACTTTTCCGTTTGAACAACACATTCCAGGTGCTTAAGTTTTAAACTTTTTGGCTTGACAATGATCACATATTGCATCCATTTTCCCAATTATTACTCTCGGAAGAAATTGATTGATTTGGATCATAACTAAATGCCTCTAATTTCAAATCGGACCGCATAAATGTTTTCCTTAATTGAACATGTCGTAACCGGTCTTTTTCTACTCGAGTTTCGCGCTATTGAGTCATTTTCTGCTTTTCCGATATTTTACTTACCGATCAGCGACTTCATCCCTTGGTTTTTGCCAGGCGTTTTTTCGGGAATTTCGAGATTGTTTTCTCGCATGTAACAAAATTCGTTGTCTTCCGCAAATACCACATACTTACAATATTTTTTGTAAAACCTATTGCTAAAGTTCAATTTGAGATTGAAATTAAATTTAAATAAGAAATAGTATTTAACAAATACGGTAATCATCCCTTTGTTGTCCCTGGCGTTTTTTCAGGAATTTCGAGAATGCTCGCTTGCGATGTACACAGAACTTCGATATTTCACTTAAAAAATGTCCGGGAAAACCAAGGGTTAAATCGGTAATCGGTAAGTAAAATATCGAGGTTCTGTGTACATCGCGAGCGAGCAATCTCGAAATTCCCGAAAGATCGCCCTGGAAAACCAAGGGATGAAGACGCTGATCGGTAAGTAAAATATCGAGGTTCCGTAGTAACCTATGTTTTGCGCAAGGATGTAAAGAGTAACTGTGCAAGAGTTGGTTCAGATCGGTCGAATAGTTTAGGAGTGTATAAAGAACAAACAGACTTAAAAAACGCCCGGGAAAACAAAGCGATAAAATCGGTAATCGGTAAGTAAAATATCGAAGTTTTGTGCGTACATCGCGAGCGAGCAATCTCGAAATTCCCGAAAAAACGCCCGGAAAAACCAAGGAATAAAGCTGATCGGTAAGTGAATAATCGAGATTGCGTAGTAGCCTATGTTTTGCGCAAGGATGTAAAGAGTAACCTGTGCAAGTTCGTGCAGATCGGTCGAATAGTTTAAGAGTGTATAAAGAACAGACATACATACAAACATTCTATTTTATATAAATAGTGTGACGTGGCAGCTCCGCTGCACGTTGCAGCGTCCCCGCCGCCGCCACGGGGCGCGGAATTGTGCTCGGGGGCGAACCGGAAGAGCGACGCGAAGTCTCCAGGGGGACTCGTAGTTAATTAATTGCGTATTAATTATCTTTTTTTTGTTTCTTTTATTATTTTCTGTAATCGCGGCACCTCGCCGGAGCCCACCGGCGAGAGCATTGTCGGCGGCAACCTTGCGGGCATCATGGAAGAGGAGCAGTGCGAGGGGCGAAGGACGCTACGGAATTCAGAAGTGCGGCGTTAAAGGATCCTCGCGGGCCACGCACGGGGGAGCGCGGAGGAAGACTTCGACCGCGTGATCCCGGCATGGAAACGGGAGCTGTCCCGGCGCTCCGGAAGCGGGAGGGCGGAACGACCCCGCCACGACGGCGTTACGCCGTGAAGCGGCGTAATCGCTAAGACGGCTACGACTCCGACCTGGAAGTCACGGGGAGGGACGTCCCCGCGGCGGAGATGCCGTGAGGCGGACCGGGGTGTCCGACCCGCTTTCACCGATCACCCCATCGATTGATTATCGCGGAGTCGCAAGGCACCCCGCAACGGATCACGCGAGACAACGTTGCGCGAAGTGTCGCGGCGTACTTGCGAGATCGATCCCGATTGGCCCGCGCTATCGCGCCACAGACGTACGCACCCCCGGGGTGGGGCGCGTCGTCGATCCGCATGAAACATCATGACGGCACTCCCTAACAAAAGCGGGGGTAATGCGCGCGCATATCGTGAGCCGAAGCAAGCCGAACGTCGATCGGGCATGGTCGGCGTCGGAGACTCGGACACGAAAAGTGAAAGTGAAACTACTGAAACTGCCTGCCATATTGAATTTCGGTGGTGCCTCGTGGCACAGAACATGGTATACGCCTAACGAACAACGCTACATGTCAGAAGACCTTCCACACCATAACCGACTTGAGTGTGCACAAGAAGCATCACGATTCCGACAAGAAGTTTGATTAAGAAGTGTGCGATCGCGAGTTCAACAGGCTGAACAATCTACAGAGACACATGCTGGTACATCAACATCAAGTACGTATAAGTATTTCACTCGGACTATCTTTTATTTTTCTCAATTCTTAGAATCATATTTTCTCTGTAGTTGTTACACTGCTTTCTTTTTTGATTTTGCCTTATCTCTTTTTTATAATTGCATTCTTTTTGCTGCCAATTTTATTTGTGAATATATATATATATATATATATATATATATATTTGTGAATCTGTCTTTTAAGTGTGTGAATCTAATTGTATTGTTTAATTTTTCAGACTGCAGCTACCGAAGGCAATACCGAAGGCCCTGAAAGGAAGTAATAAGACCAGTCTAGCGAAACACGAGGAGTCGCACATGCCTGACGAACAACGCAAGTATAACATGTCAGAAGACCTTCCACCAGCTCTTTCTTACGTGTCGGGTTATCTTTTAAAAAGGCTAAAACTTCCTGATGAAAATTGTTCAAAATGTAAAATTGATTTGTTTTGTACACAACAAGAACAACATCATCTGTACACGGTTTTTAAGGAATATTCAGACAAAGATTCGTTAACGTATCCAAGTAATCAGCTGATTACGTTAATACAAAACGTACACAATAGATTATTTCACTTTTGCGATGAAAATGGACATAAGTCAAACTTAGAATCAGCTTTTACAAAAATATTTTTTAATAACTACAGCAGTGATTTCTGTAGCAATCATCGATGTGATAATCTAATCGTCGAAGATAGTTTAAAGTTTTTAATACATAAGTATGTTAAAGATAAGAAAAAACCGGTACAGAAAACTGCAGGCCATTACGAAAAAACCAAGCAATTTAAATCATTGTGATTTAGTTGCATTTTCTGCTTATTTGCATTTTTAGTTTCTCTTTGATATATTTGGTTTTCGAACTCTTTAATTGTACGGTTTTTTCTTTTTCCCACTTATTATAGAATCGTATATTCTGTTATGTGTTGTATTATTATAGACTTTATTTGAAATCAAAATGTATTTTATGTTACACACTTTGACATAACAATGTATTTTATGTTACTTTGAAATGAAAATGTTTATTATTATAGACTTTATTTGAAATCAAAATGTATTTTATGTTACACACTTTGACATAAAAATGTATTTTATGTTAAACTTTGAAATTAAAATGTAATTCTATGTTACACACTTTGAAATAGAAATGTATTTCATGTTATAAATTAAAATTTTTAAATAAAAATGTATTTCAATTTATATGTAATTAATTTGTTCTTTATTGCGCATTCCCTCATTTTATGACGAAAATAACATATATTATTTATTAACATATATTCTATATTATTTACGGCTCATATAAACTGTGTTCCGATATACACTGCCAGTATTGAAAATCTATAGTTTACGTATAACGTAAATTATAGATTTTCAGTACTGGCAGTGTATTCGGAACACAGCTAGTAGCACAGCTAGTAGCTATAGATATAGAATGTAGTACAGTTCCTAACCGTTTGGAGCGCGTCGATCGCGCGGCGGCGTTTCGTGTTTCCACTGGTTACAAAGGAAATTGCGCTTCTCTTAGTATATGTTCTGTGCGATCTCTTTCGGTTCGCCCCCTCGCCCAGTCAAGTCGTGCTTACGCGAGATTGTCTGCCGCGAGAAAGTCCGAGTTTGGAAGCGAGGAAGCCATCCCGTGGAGGGTATCCGATCGAAGGAGCCAGATCGAGTGCCGGTGAGGTTGCCAGAGTATAGTTTGGTGTACAGCCACGGGAGAGCCGTCGGGTCGCGTTCGCGTTTCGTTGCCGATTCGCGTGGGTAATTAGTGAATTTGGTGCTAGCTCGCCGTGCACGGCGTAGCAGATTAGTGATTTCGCGGTAGCGATCGGCATCGAGCGCGGAGGGCCCCCCTTGGCGATCGCGCGAGTTTTGTGTGTGCGGGGATAGGGTATCGCGGATTCGCGTCGCGTGACGACCCCCTTGGAGATCGTGATCGCGGGCGTGTGCGGCGACCTTCGGCGGGGCCGAAGGGCGAGATATCGCGTTCGCGCGGACGGCATCCGGGAGCGGCGGCGTATTAGAGTCGTGTATGGCGTACGTCCTCGGGTTCGCGCTGAGTGTGGCGTTACCGCGTATCTGCTCGCGTACCGTGTGAAGTCTGGCGTTCTGACGACCGACTTTGAGTGCGCGTTGAGTGTGGCGTAAACACGTATCTGCTCGCGTTCCGTTAGAGTTCGACCCTTTTTGCGTTTTCGATTGCGTAGTGCCGTCCCGAGTCGTGCCCGCGTTCGCGCTCGCGCCTCCGCCGCCGCGCCCCAGCGTGCGAGTCACGTCGCGCCCGCATACCGCGTGTTTTTGCATGTTGCTCGCTGCGTATAATTTCCGTGTCGCGTTCCTGGGCCTTGTTAGTTGTGCCGCTCGGGATCTATCATTCCCGATATCCTCTGGAGATATTATTTGCGACACTACCCCATCGTATTACTTGCGATATCGTTTCACGATATTATTTTGCGTTATTAGTCGCGATATTATTTCGCGTTATTATTTGTTAATATTTTGCGTTATTAGTCGCGATATTATTTCGCGTTATTGTTTGTGATATTCTTTTACGTTATTAGTCGCTATTATTCAGCGTTATTAATTACAATATTATTTTGCGTAATCGTTAGCGATATTAGTTTGCGTTACGATTTGCGCTAATATTCGACGTTATTATTCGTAATAGGATCTCGCGTTATTAGTTGTAATTATTTGACGTTATTGTTTGCGATCGTATTTCGCGATCGTCTTTCGCGTTATTATTTGCGATCTTCCTTTGCGTTATTATTTGCAATATTCTTCCGCGTTACTATTTGTATCGTTTCTCTAGTTTCTTGCGTTCCTCGCTGCCGCGTATTTATTTTGCGCCGTTATTCGCGTTCGATATTCTTGAGTGTTAGAGTCGCGTCCGAATACTATCTCGCGTTCTTTGGACTATTTCCCAATATTATTGTGTTATTAATTGCGATATTACTTATTATTATTATTTGCGATCTTAATTGCGATAATTATCAATTGCGATATTAATGATATTATGTTTGCGTTGTTCGCTGCCGCGTATTAGTTTTGCGTTATTACTCGCGTTTGGTATTTTGTACTAGATTCGCGTCCCGATATTATTCAGTGGCATTGTTTGAGTCTGAATATTAATTTTGCGTTACCCTGGTTTATTATTTGCGTTATTTCGACTGTCGTTCGCGTTATCCGGAATCTTTCTCGCGTTATTGTTAAGTTACGAAATATTTTGCTGAATCGCGTGCTCTATTGCGCCCGGTAATTGCGTCGCGCGTGTGACGAGCTCACGCCGAAACGGCGTAAAAACCACTGACGACAGAACAGAACAAAGTAGACCGGAGTTGAATCTCCGAATCTAATTGATAGATTTATTGCAATCCCAACGTGATTATCTGTTTCTTGGGCGAGTTGTAATCTCGCAAGATTACGTTGTCGCGCTCCGTTTGGCGCACGCAGACATTATACTTGATCGTCGACCTTTGTGGCTTTATTGTTTATAATATTTACAGAATTACGTTTTGATTGCGAGATGTATCGCGAATGTTATTCGGACCTCAGTGTTTAGTTTCTTTGTTCCGTAACGATCCAGAGATCATTATAATTTAATCAATTAATACTTTCATCAATTCCCATATATTTTCCGTCTGATTTTACGTTACTCGTTGTCGCGTCTTATTCGCGCGGCGGGATTATTCATCGCGCATACTTGCGCTCGATATTACTTCACGTTCTTCTTTAGTTTTTCTGTGAACGAACTTGATTACAGTTCGATAGGCGGAGGCGATTGCCTCACTCAACTCTGTTCTAATTCCACGGAGCAATTTAACCATTATTATTAAAGTTACTATTATTAAACCACTGTTTCACCATTTCCATTATCAGACATTAGTAATAAACGATCAACTATTTTTTTCATATTATACTGTGTGGCGAATTATTTGGCCGTCACCCCATCGTCCTCTTGCGCTGCCCTGCCTTGCCCTGCCCCTCTACCGTTAGGTCGAGCTGGTCGGCCTTCGCACGAATAATTAAGTTGGAGCTTTCGTGAATCATTACTTGCGTTTTGACGAATTTTTCGAATTGAAGCATTTGAGTTGTCGTGACAAATAATTAGAGAATCGCTGTATTTAGTAGACGCGATCTGCCGCGTCTGGCGCCCAATAGATTATTTCGCGAGTCAAAGATTTCGTGCGAGGGACCCATTCGAGAGGCCTGACACCTGACTCTCTACCATCCCCTTTTGATCCGGCTTGCGGCCGCGTGCAAAAAGCCGTGACAATAGATAAAAAAGTTAAGATTTAAATGTTGCTCTAATTTCCATTAATTTTGAGATATCGGGCTATTTCTGATTTTATTAGATTTTTCAGTCTTTTCTACCCCTATTTCATATGTAATTCTTTAAAATTTGATTGACATTTCAAATTTCGGAGAATTCGTACATACATAGAAGCTTTATGAAGCTGAGTCTAATCAACCAAATCTTAAAGAATTATATATGAAATAGGGGTAGAAAAAACTGAAGAATATAATATAAATAGAAAAATTGCCAATAATTAATACTAAATTGTCAAAAAACATCAAATTGTGAAAAGCCTCAATTGTTAAGACTTGATATGTAGCCCTTAAAGGTTAAAATTTTAAAATATTGGCAATTTCTCTAATTCTATTATATTCTTCAGTCTTTTCTACCCCTATTTTATATACAATTGGTTAAGATTTGGTTGATCAGTTCTGAAGTTATAGAAATTTCAGTAAATTTGGCACAGACATACACACATACACACATACAGACATTTTTTAAAATAGCAATTTTTTGACGTTTTAAAACATTCTTAACACATTGGCAATGGCAACTAAAAAAAAATTTTTTTTACGGAAAGAATGCTTCTTCTATGAGGAAGCAAAATACAAAAATGTAAAATTTTGTTCTTACCCCCACCCCCTTTGTTTAATTTCTTTTCAGCCCGTACAACTTTCGGTACTTTTATTGTAGTTTTCTTGTTGTCCTCGACCAGCACAACTCAGCACAATTTGCAGAATTCCATTCCCTGTCACGGTTCAGAAGATATAGCGATCTGAAAATCATAATTCTATTTAACCAAAAAATCCAAGCGCTCCGAGCGACCCGCATCTAAAGAGTGAGAATGAAAACTATATTTGTTAACATGGGACGCTGTTCTTAACGTTTTAACTAAAAACCTCTGCAATTCATCAATGCAGTGATCAATATCAGTCTCACTCTTCAAGTCGTAGATAATTCTCCATTTATCAGTCTCTTCAGTAAACCTATCCCAGTCCGTTTTATAGACAACCTTTTGCTTTTTGACAACATTAGTATTTTCCAGATCAAGGATAACTGGAAAATGATTAGAAGGCATCTCCTCAATCGTAAAACATCTATTATCCAAAAATAAATTCTTAACCAGGAAAAAATCAATGTTAGACGGATTTTTACGTGGCATTTTATGAGAATAAGAAGAGCTATGAATAATGGAAACATTTGTTTTATTAATATAATAATAATCTTTATTGCAACGCAAAAGGTGAGGCACCAACATATGTTGCTATTAAGCCTCCCTGTTAAGTACAGAAGAAGGATAAGGTATAATAATATATAGAACAAAGCACACACACACACGCACACACACACACACACGCCCACACACACGCGCCCACACACACACGCACACCCACCTGCATACACACACAGAAACACACACGCACGCACAGGTACGCTTGCACGCTCGCTCGCGGAGTAGTGACACTCAGAGATTAGGTGGGTGAGATTAGCGAGAAGGCCGGCGACGATATAAACTGTGCAGCCTTCGTACGAAAAGAGGATAATGAGGTGGAGGATTTGACAGAAGGAGGCAGTTGATTATAATATTTGACCGCAATGTAGGAGAATGCAGTACGGAACTTAGTAGTACGATGCGAAGGGAAGGATAGGAGATCGTGGTGGCGGGTGTCAGGGGTATTAGCGGAATGATACTCGGAATTGTAGTGAAGAAGGCGGCGAAGGTAGGGAGGAGTATTGGTGAGGAGAATAGAGAAAATAAGGCAGCATAGGTGTAGAATGTATCGCGGATGTATTTTAAGCCATCCGGAGCTTAGATACAAATGAGATATGTGGTCATATTTACGAATACAGTAGGAAAAACGGAGACACGAATTTTGAACATATTGAATACGATTTAGTAGCTGTTGTCTGAGTGCTGGAACGTATACTATGTCTGCGTAATCGAAGAGAGAAATGATTAGAGATTGGCAGACATTGAGTTTCTGAGTGGTAGTAAGAATGTGGCGGAAAGGGTATAGTAAGCGTAGACGAGCAAAAGCAGCGCGACATTTAGTGGATACGTGCTGTCTAAAAGACCAGGAGGTGTCAACATGCACACCAAGTAATTTATAATATAGTTATATAAATATAGTTATATAAATGAACACCTCTAGCGTTGTTAGAGAAATTATTCAATAATTTATGCTTGGCGTTAAAGTCACCGCCAATAACAACACTAGACTGATTATTGAAAATAACATTAAGAGACTCAAAATCAAAGTCTGAGCTCGGAGGTGCGTAGCAAGCCCCCACAGTAAGTTTCAAGCCAGCTCTAACCTCAATAAGCAAAATTTCACAGCCCTGCAATGTAAGAGGAGGCAATTGAACATAGTTGATGGCCTTACTAATAATAATAACTAAACCCCCAGCTATGATTTTATCCGCATCTTGTCGAACAACATCATAGCCAGGAAAAGAAATTCTAATGTTCGGATTCAGCCAAGTTTCAGTAATCAGCGCGATATCTACGTGATTATCGGCCAGAAATTGATTCAACTCAAGTGCTTTATTGTTTAAGCTTGTGGCATTCCACAAGCAAATCTTTAAATTAGCCAACGTTTGAGAAATGAAGGCTAACGAATTAAACTGGCCGCCTCAATAAAGGCCTGCAATTTGCTCAAACCATCATGGCAAGAGGCAAGTTTAATATTTAAAAGCTTAACGACTCTCAACATGTTAGGAACATCAACAAGTCGATTGAGTTTATTTATCTCCGAGAATAATTCACTAACATTGGCAGTACATGCGAGATCATTGTCTGAAACCGAGTTGTTGATGTTTATATTTCGAACGGCCTCGGCATACGATCTACGTGGTGAGCGGGAAGGAACAAAAACATATTGAGAAACACCCGTATTTGACTCAATAACTGGCCGAGAAATCGAATCAGCAACCACTGGAAAATGTGCAGATTTAAGGATATTTACGGGAGCTTTTGCGTGCGACCTATCTGACTCATGCAAAATGTTAGAAAAATCATTCGGAGCAGGTTTGGCTGTTCTTTTATCAACAAATTTCAGATACGCTGGACACTTGGTATAACTAGCCGGATGATCCCCTTGGCAGTTACAACACTTAGCGGGAGTATCCGGAGACTTTTTACAATTCGATGTAATGTGGTCGGCCGCACACTTGACACAACGAGGCTGCTTGAAGCAATTTGATGACGTATGTCCAAAGGCTTGACAGCGGAAGCATTGCAAGACAGTCTTGAAGTTAATAAATTTATCCCAGTAGATGCGAGAATTGAACAAAAATTTGATTTTTCTCAAATGTGAAAGTGAGAATTTAGCACTGAGGTTGATCTTGTAAATAGCGTATAAACTATTTTCAGCATTAATGTTTGTGCAAGAGTTAATTTTAATTCCATTTTCCTCAAGTTCTTCTTTAACCGAAAGATTTGGCACATTAGGCAGTCCCTTGAGAGTAACTGTAATGTTTTTGTCTTCAGGAAGCGAATATGTGTGAAAAGAATAATCTTCATCAGTGGCAAAACGCTTGAATTCAATGTAGTTCTTCAATTTATTGAATTGTATCTTGATCTGGTTTCCAAAAAATTTTAAGTGAAAATTGTCACCAATGTCCTTCTTGAGTAAGGATGAAAATTGTGCAAAATTATTCGGCTTTAAATTTAGATAAACAGGCGGAGGTCGTCTCGCACGTCTAATCGTATCATCCGAAGTAACTCCTGGAGCGTTATTGTTATTTGAGGCCTGTGGCTCATCCGTGCCAGATTCACCAGCGTCTCGCGACTTTTTGTTAGTGCGCTTAGAAACTAAAGGAGCACAGAAGGGCTCCGCATGCATATCAAGCATATCCTTGGAGTTTGCCAGGCATTGAAAGCGATTTTTAGTATAAACTTTATTTGTGTTACCTTGATCGCAAGCAGCGACGACGTCAAAACGGGGTACCTTGTCTACGTGCCCTGATGTGGATGAACCAGCCACAGGATCAGAAGCAGGTCGTTTTATAGCCATCTTAGCGTTGTCATTACCCTCCGAAAAAGAGGGACGTCCTGAGTCGTCATCAGTCTCGGTGAAGACCTCCACCTTGTCAAGAGTTCAGCCAAAAAATACCGGCACACCAACACCACAAGAGAGTGGTACCACCGTCGTCAGCGCCCTGAAAAGGGCGGAATCTGACACGCTGTCAGCACCCTGAAAAGGGCGGAATCTGACAAGCTTAAATCTGAGCACACTATAAGCACTGTCGTCAATACGTCCGTTCCGCTCCAAGTCGAAACTCCGAATCTGCTATTCTCGCTCTCCTGAAGAACCTCGCGAAGACATCTCTCTATATATAGGGATCGATGTTGAATCTTGAATACGGGTTACGGGCTCGGCGATACGCCGCATATTGAGCGCGAGCCGTACTATTCCCGGCGCGCAAGCCCACGCTGTCGTGCCGCGCCGCACGGTCTCCGTCGTATGTTCATAGCGGACAGCAAGGGCCAATTGCACAATAATTTCCAATTAATAATATTAGTGAAAAACAATGCTCTTTCACTAATATTATTAACTTGTAAATTATTGTGCAATAGGCCCCTACCGCCACATAATTTATAGAGCAAAACGAGATAACAGAAAAATGATGATTTCTTATAATTAAATAGTTATTGTTAAATAATATTTTAAGTAAATATTAATATTAAATAAATGTTTTTTAAAATTATTATAGTAAATAAATAATTATTGTAAAATAAATATTAAATTAATGTCAAATAAATGTTAAATATACGTTTTCTTTAAATCATTATTGCAAATAAATAATTAATATAAAATAAATATTAAATTAATGTCAAATAAATGTTAAATAAATGTTTTTTCAAATTATTGTTACAAATAAATAATCAATATTACATAAATATTATATTATTGCCGAATAAATGTTAAATAAATGTTTTTTAAAATAATTATTGTAAATGAATTTATCAAATTAAATTTTTTATACGCTGGCGAAGTAAATGTGTTTCATCGTGCTTGAATAATTTATGTAAAATAAATATCAAATAATGTTTAATAAATGTTAAATACATGTTTTTTCAAATTATTATTGCAAATGAATAATTAATATAAAATAAATATTAAGTTAATGTTGAATAAATGTTAAATAAATGTTTTTTAAAATCATTATTGCAAATAATTAATCAATATAACACAAATATTAAATTAATGTTGAATGAATGTTAAATAAATGTATTTTTAAATCATTATTGTAAGTGAATAATTTATGCCATAATACGGATTTTACGATTCTAGTAATAAATGACTCCTGTCGATCCTTAAATGAATTATATGAATTCAGTACTTCAGGCGTTTGCCGCCCCAGTGTTGAATCTCATCTATACCAGTACTTAAGTACTAGACCAAGTAATGAATTACTAGGAAAACTACTTACTCATTCTATCAGTACTTCACGTCTAAGTTCAACTACTAGAATCTCTAATACTTCAGTACTTTTTTACTATATAAGCAAATACTGAAGTACTTGTATTAGTACTTCAAATCCCGGATGTTCAGGATTGACTAACAATGTATTTATTGATTTTATTCTATGTTCAAGATTGATAACCATATTATGTCGTCATAATAATTTGTTAATGTAAATTCATGATTCTCTTCTCGTTATGGAATATATCGAATCTCGAGTAATGTCTCGATATATCCCACGCGTTCCGAGGAGCGTGCGACGCGTTTGCAGAATCGTTCGCTAATAAGAGCGTCACGTCACTCCCTCCTTAAGAGACGAATTTTCGGCTGATCGATAGCCGTCGTCAAAACAAGGACCAGACGAGTTCTATCCTTGAAGCGAGCATTTTGTGAACCGTAATTACTGTTGTCGTTAAACCCAGAGAACTTTCGAGAATCTTTGCGAGAAAGTCAAGTGCGAGTTTCTCAATTCTACGAGAACGCGATCGCGATCAACGGTGCAAGTTCATATACGACTGCACAAAGACGACCTGTGAAGGCTTTCGCATTCGATCATTCGCAGTGCATCGGAATCTAAAGTTTTCGCCGAAAAGTCATTGGTGAACGCGATCATCTTGCCGTTATAAACTGTTAATTTCAGTGTCAGTAATAAATGTGAGACACATTGTTCAACCAAAAGACATTTGTTAATTTCAAATTGACCTTCAATCAATCCAACGACTCTATTGTTCACGCTCCAAAATATCTCGCTCCAAAGTCACCTTTCTCTCTCGCACTTTCCTCGCTCCGTCGCTCTCACCTCTCGCTCTCTCTGAGCGATCCCGGCATATCTCACGTTCGTCGCGACAAATTTCGCTCGCACGCGAACACCGGAAGAACTACTAATACTACTAGATATTACTCATTTGCCAGTAGTTAAACTACTGACTAAATACAAGAATAAAATACTAATCGCCAGTAAAAAATCACTAGACTCAGTAATAAATTACTGACCAACCAGTAATACTTTTCTGTAAGGAGTTTATTTACTATATTCTATTAGAAACTAACGTTACAAAATACTTGGGATTCTGGCTTGAGATTCTGGGATACTTGGCTTTCAAACGATTCAATTTATATCATTGATATACGATAGAAAACGAACCGATTAGCTGCCGTACAGAAGATGATAAGTTGTCTGTCGGAAAATCCTTATAAGAAACGATAGATGTATCGGTTCGGTTAAGTCGTATAAATATCGACGAGATGTTTATCGTTTTAACCATATAAAAACATATGCAAAGTAGAAGGCTTTCAAACGATTCAATTTATATCATTGATATACGATAGAAAACGAACCGATTTGCTGCCGTAAAGAAGATGATAAGATGTATGTAAGAAAATTCTGATAAGAAACGATAGATGTATCGGTTCGGTTAAGTCATATAAATATCGATGAGATGTCTATAATTTTATTCTTATATATCCGTATTAATGCATGCGGTAAAATTATTACCATAAATAACGATATATATTATATCGTGTATATACGATTGATTCAGACGGGCAATAATTGTACATATAGAAAACGATTTATAACTATAAAATTTGTATAGTTATTTTTTTATTCGGATCTAAAACGATAGAAACCGATTCGATTCGATTAATGTTTTTATCTGTCTTCTGAATATGCAACGATAGAACCAATAAGATACGATTAAAAACGATACAGATATAGCCGTTTTTAATCGTTTTCTATCGGAGATGGTTACAAGGGCGGTGAAAGTAAGGTGGGAGCAGACTTAGGCGCTCTCTCAAAAGTGTATACATATACAGGGTTCACCAAAAGTATGGAAACCCCTAAATATTTCGAAAACTACGCATTTTAGAAAAAAATGTTTCAGATAAAAGTTGTAGGGTTTTAAGTAACGCATTAAATAGTAATATTAGTGTGACTACAAATAAATTTGTTAATGCCAAGTAAAAATAACTTTAAAATTTTTAAATAGAAACCCCTATTTTTAATTGCATATTCTTATAGCTTACCTTGAGAGCTTTTCAAAACACTATAATAAAGTATTTTTTTATTAAGTATTTCTCAAGTTATGAAGCTTGAAAGCTACGATACCGCCGGCATCAGCGTTACCCAAGATGTACCGCGTGGAGGTTGCACGGTCGGATTTAGACTAGCAGAGTTGTAAATAACAATACTTTTGTGATTGAAGTTCTTAATTACTAATTATTTTACATAATTTTAATTTAAATTGAGTTTAAGTACAAATGTTTTTTGGAATTGTAATTAAAGTCGTTCAATTACAAATACATTTTGAAATTGTAATTAAACTCGAATTTTATTACAATTAAAAAAGTAAAAAGAATAATTATTATTTACATTTTCCTAAATTACAAATTTTACAACCTTAATTTACATTTTTTTTGTGTGTTTGAGTGTTTTAGAGTAAATTCTGAAAGTGGTTTCCATTGACTTCTTGACAGTATGCCAATCTTTGATAGAACGCAGAAATAACTTTACGATTTGATTCAGCAGGTATCAAGGCTGCTTCATCCCTTATTCGCTGCCTCAATTCTTGGATATTTTGAGGTTTTGTTTCGTAAACCTTACTCTTCAGATAGCCCCAAAAGTAATAATCAAGAGGTGATTATTACTCTTGATTATTATTTCAAGCGGTATACTACAATATGGGGGTTTTACTTAAAATTTTTCAGTGTCCCAGGAGACTGCAACTCAAAAATTTGAAGTAAAACCCCCCCATATTGTAGTATATCATTTAGAAGGGCATAAAATAAGAAAAATTTTGGCGCAAACCAGAGGTCGATACGTTGATCCGTTCGGGAGTTATTTAAAGTCAAAGTTTGAAAAAGTCAATTTTTGACCCTAAATAACTCCCGAACGGGTCAACGTATCAACCTCTGGTTTGCGCCAAAATTTTTCTTATTTTATGCTCTTTCAAACAATATACTACAATATAGGAGGTTCCATTTAAGAAATTGTAGGTGAAGTTCACGTGAGCTTCAAACGACCATCTAATGTCAAATCATTGCCACCATTTTATGTCCCCTTTTAGAACATGCAACTTTTGTCTGAAACATTTTGCTGTATCTAACCTCTATTTCGAGATTTTTCCCATTATAGACTCATTTGGTCCACCCTGTATATTTCGCTCATTTGCTGCAACAATGACATAACACAAAAATTGTCATAATTGTTTGCAAAAGAATTGTGTAAGAATTTGATTGTGAAATGCAAAAATGTAAAATTTATTCCACAAAACAGCAAAGATATTATATTATCAGTATGTATGTGTATATATTAACTAGTAAGTGTTTCAGTTACAGTAAATACAAATGCATAATTTGTCTGCTATGCTTATATATTACATTATCAATATACATATGTATATATACGTTGATTAGTAAGTGTATGTTACAGTAAATATGGAATGCCTAATTTGTCTGTTATACCATGTTTTTATCAATATGTACGTGCGTACATTGACTAGTAAGTGTATATGTTACATTAAATGTGTGAATACATAATTTGTCTGCTATACTTATACATATTATATTAGCAATAGGTATGTATATGTATACTGACTAGTAAGTGTATATATTACAATAAATTACAATAAACGTGTCAACTCAGCAAATGCTTATACACATACATATTGATAACATAATATATAAGTATAACAGACAAATTATTCATTTACATATTTACTGTGATATATACACTTACTAATTTGCATATACAATATACATACATATTGATAATATAATATGTAGGAATAGCAGAAAAATTATGCATTCATACATTTACTGTAACATATACACTTACTGAACAATATATTTGCTGTGATAGATATACAACTTCACACTCTCACACTTCTTACTCCTCTCTCTCCCTCTTTCTCTCTCTCTCTCTCTCTCTCTCTCGTTTATGGATGTATACCTATATCTAAAAAATCATATATGATAACGATGATAACCGTAATAAACATATAACATGGAAATCCTCGTCTTGACAAATGAACAATGAAATTCTTGTAACAATGAACAGAATTTTATTAATCCTTAAAAATATATAACGAGCCAGGTACTATAAATATAATCTTATTTTTACCACTGCTCTGTCATTTGTAATAAAAAGAAATTGAAAAATAATTCTGAATCGAACAAATTTTATATTAGCATAATCAAAAGACCAAACTTATTTTGAAAATTTTACGTTATTCTTAGATTAGCTAGGATTTGAATAATTTGATACAAATATTTTCATTTAATAACAGGTTATAGAAATCTGATAAAGTCTAAGTAAGGAGACAGGAAAAAGAAGAGAGATATAGATAGTGTTTCGGTTCGAGTGAGCTTTTGATGCTCAATCGCGATTTGTTGCTCCGATTTCGGGAGCTTTGCTCGCGAGGCACTCCCGGCCGGGCGGCGCGCTCGGCGACGCGAGTTTTTGGTCCCGAGGCGCGGATCTATCGACGCGAGATCTCGGGTTTAAGATAGCGCCTCGCGGAGAGATCAGATGTCGGCGACTCTCAGGGCAAATAACTCGTTCATCAAGGTGCGCGTCCCGCTATCGAAAGTTCTCGAGTTTTCGACCGTCTAAAGGAAAGCGGTCGCGCGTGAAAGACCCCGAGCTCGTGTCGTCAAGATCTCCGTGTCGTGTCAAGATATCCGTCCGCGTTCATCGTTTAGCTCGTTTCGTATCGTCCAGAACCTCGTTTCGTGTCAGCAAGATATCCGTCCGCGTTGATCATAGTTGCGTCTCGTGTCGTTACGATTTCCGTCCGCGATTGTCAAGATTTCCGTTCGCGATCATCAAGATTTCCGTCCGCGATCATCAAGATTTCCGTTATCTTGGGGTCTCGCGTAATAAGTGCGCCTGGAGAGGCCGTTTCCTGTGGGAGCGAGCGACGCGCGAAGTGCGCCGTGTCGGGCCGTTCGCCGTCATAACGAGCAACGTGCGAAGTGCGCCATGTTGGGCCGTTCGCCGTCATAACGAGCAACGTGCGAAGTGCGCCATGTTGGGCCGTTCGCCGTCATAACGAACAACGTGCGAAGTGCGCCATGTTGGGCCGTTCGCCGTCATAACGACTAACGTGCAGGGTGCGCCATGTTGGGCCGTTCATTGGGGTAACCGCTGAGTGCGTGTGCGCCGTCTTCGGCCGTTCCTCGCGGAGGAAGACGACGTGCGAAGTGCGTCATGTTTGGCCGTTCGTCTTCGTGACTTCCGACGTGCGAAGTGCGCCATGTTTGGCCGTTTATCGTCGCAACTACCGACATGCCGAGTGTGCCCTGTTAGGCCGTTCATTTTAATAAACGCCGAGTGCGAGTGCGCCGATACGGCCGCTTCCTGTGGAAAAGACAATCTGCGGGGTGTGCCATAGGCCGTCCGTCGTTGTTCTAGCCGCGCGCGCGATTACTGTGAACGCTTTGCGACAGACAATATTGCGTGAGACGCGTTCCGATGTTGCGTGAGACGCGTTTCTGTCGGAGTGAGCAGCATTTGGCTATTTCCGTTCCGTCGAGGACGAATTTAGTCGCCACGTGGCGAGTGACGCTTTGTGATTGGCTCGTTCCGCCGCGCGACGGACGACATTTTGTGAAGTGTGCTGCATGCGCGGCGCGCCGTGCTCGGCCATTCCGCGCCACGCGATTGTGTTTGACGTACAGGAGGTGCTACTGTATGTGCAATAAAGAACCGTAAACTGTATATCCGATCTGGTTTGTGACATCATACTTGACCCATCGTTACGATCCCACGATCCTTCCAGCGCACCTTTCGGAGCGCGAACCGCCCACGATTTAACGAAACAGATAGATAGTATCTAGATAGATAGATAGATAGATAGATAGATAGATAGATAGACCAGACAGACAGACAGACAGAGACAGACAGAGACAGACAGAGACAGACAGAGACAGACAGAGACAGACAGATAGATAGATAGTATTGTTGCGCCCGAGCCGAGACGCCCGGTAGAGGCCCGAGAGGCAGCCGCGAAGCGCTGCCTGACAACGTTCCTAGCGACGAGCCGGTCGGATGTTTGTTGACAGATGTCGGCATTCAGATTCTTCGCCGGGCCTTGGAGCTGATCAGACGTGTTAACGAGCTTCTTGTATATTTCTGCGTTTGCCATTAAACGAGTTCTCAAGTTATCTGAGAGTCTTTATTCCCGGAAACGGGATAGCGCACCGCGTTCGCGAGTGAGTGTGTTGTGCGAGAGTGTAGCGAACGCGCGGACGAGCGCAACAGTATCTATCTATATACCTATCTGTCTATCTGTCTATCTGTCTATCTGTCTATCTATCTATCTGTCTTTTTCTTTCTTAGACTTCATAAGATTCCTTTAACCTGTTATTAAATGAAAATATGTGTATCAAATCATTCAAATCCTTGCTAATCTAAGAATTTAAGTCATATAATAACGTAAAATTTTTAGAATATTTTAAATTAAGTTTGGTCCTTTGATTATGCTAATAAAATTAGTTTGATTCAGAATTATTTTTTAATATTTTTTTGTTACAATGACAGACCAGTGGTAAAAATAAGATTATATTTATCTTATAGTATTACTGTTTACACAATGCATCGTCAATTAATATAAATAGATAAAATATTTATAACCATCAAATTTTAATTATAAAAGTGAAGTTTCAGGTTAACAGTTGCCAACTGTTACATTTATATGTAATTATATATGGGCAAATTTTTCTCATAACCTGAAACTTCACTTTTATAATTAAAATTTGATTTGTGAATTATATAGGCTTTAATTCACAAATCAATTTTCATTTGTGAATTGCATCGGCTTTAATTTATAATTAAAATTTGAATTGTGACTTATATACGCTTTAATTCTGCACAAATCAATTTTTACTTGCAAATTGCATCGGCTTTAATTTATAATTAAAATTTGATTTCTGAATTACACAGGCTTTAATTCAGATACTATAAACGTGATACTATTCTATTCCTCACAGCTAAGAAGTTTCACTTCTGCCGCGCGTGGAGGCCACACGTATTTTTTTTTTTATTATATACATATACGAATATGACAGAAATATATGTATACAATTTCTCGATAATTTCTTCACAGAACCGAATCGACTTTATTGCAGAATATGTATCACGCTCCTGTCTAATGTTACTTTCTATTCCGGCAGGAGCAAACCGATAAACATAAACGACATACAAACTCTTTACCGGGCGCGATTTTAATTGCACGATTTTCCACTCACAATTGAAGGAAGAAAGTCCACATGTTAGCAACAACTATGCGAAACTTTCCTTGCTGCCGATATCCCGCTAACAAAAATAAATAATCGTAAATTACACAAGTAAAATGTGGACTTTCTTCCTCGAATTGTAGGTGGAGAATCGTCCAACGCAAATCGCGCCCGGTAAAGAGTCCTATATGTTTGCTTACTTATGCCGTTAGGAATAGGAAGTAACATTATACAAGAGCGTGGAACATCTTTTTTTTCAATAAAGTCGAATTTGGCTCTGTACAAAAATCATATCTATATCTATGTACATGTATATATACATATATATGTCATTCGTATGACAAAAAAGTCATTTTTTAAAAATTATTTTTGCAATTTGATAAAACAGTAGAGCCTTCTCGTGCGATCACGAATCGTAGGGAAATCTGTCTCCGCGGTCTTCGCTTATTTCAGCACAGATACCAGATCATATCTCGCGAGTCTCGCTCTACCATCGAGTCCGATCACCGGGTGCGCAGCGGTTCTCGGTCAGTGCCTGGTCTCCGTACACGAACGTCCAGGTGACGAGTGTTATGCATTTCATTGCCACGAAAAACCTTACAATCAAATACATAAAATAATGACAGAAATGCGAGATGTGAAATTTGATCTTTACAGTGGGATTTTGTTTTTCTTATAACATTAATGTTTACATAATACATCAAAAAATAATGTAAACATATACAATTATTATAATAATCGAAAATGACTAAATGCAAAGACATTACTTTTATAATGTTTGTAACGTTACATGAAGAAATTGTATGTAAAATGCATGTCATTTATTTTCTGAAATACCTGAAAATGTGAAAAAATTATGTGTCTTATTTTTTTAATGATATTGGAAAACTTATTACACTTTACAACAAATTGGTAAAAGAATGCTATTTTTACACATTTATTTCACAGTTAATTAATTAAAATGATGCTTATGTCTTGCATATGTCTATTGTGCAGCACAATTATGTATTCCAATATTACTTTGTAATGTCAACTTTCAAATAATAATGAGTTCACATTACAAAGTGATATTGAAAGACATAATTGCTAATATACAATAAACATAAGCAAAACATGTCGAGATGAGCACCATTTTAATTAATTGAATGTAAAATAAATGTGCAAAAGTAGCATTCTTTTATCAATTCGTCGTAACGTGTAGTACGTATTTTAATATCATTAAAAAAATAAACCATACAATTTATTCACATTTCCAGATATTTCCGAAAATAAATGACTTATGCATTTGGCATACCTATACACCTTCTTTATATAACGTTACAAAAATTATAAAAGTAATGTCTTTGCGTTTAGTCATTTTCGATGATTATAATAATTGTACATGTTTACATTATTTTTTGATGTATTATGTAAACACAAATATTATAAGAAAAACAAAATCCCACTGTAAAGATCAAATTTCATATCTTGCATTAGTGTCATTATTTTATGTATTTGATTGTAACGTTTTTCGTGGCAATGAAATGCATAACACCCGTCGCCTGGACGTTTGTGCACGGAGACCGGGCACGGGCCGAGAACCGCTGCGCGCTCGGCGATCGGACTCGATGCGGTAGAGCGAGACTCGCGAGCCTCGCGAGATATGATCTGGTATCTGTACTAAAATAAGCGAAGACCGCGGAGACAGATTTTCCTACAATTCGTGATTGCACGAAAAGGCTCTTTACTGCTTTATCGAATTGCAAAAAAAATTAAAAGAAAAAATGACTTTTTTGTTATACGAATATGACATACATAATTTGCAATAAAGTCGAATTCGGCTCTGCAAATAAATCATATATTTCTGTCATATTCATATACAGGGTGTTACAAAAAGATGGGGACATACTTTGTGTGCTTGTAGAGTAGGTTGATAAAGGAACGCATGTTTGCTGAAGCCTTGTTTCCGTGCTACACGGCTGTGAAGTTGCCTTTTTGGTAATTTTCCTGTGTAGGTGAAGTGCCTTTTCGATAAAAGTTAGCGAAAATTTTTATTTGAGAAAGCTGTTCGGAATTAAAAATTAGGCCCGTATACAAAATTTTGAATCAATCGGCCCTACTTTGATGTTTTTGTCTGACTCATCAATAGCACGGAAACGAGGCTTCATCGGACATGCATTCCTATACTCAAATTACTTATATCAATCCACCCTACAAGCACACAAAATATGTCCCCATCTTTTTGTAACACCCTGTATATATGATAAAAAAGTCATTTTTCTCTTTATTTTTTTTGCAAATCGATGAAATAGTATAGAGCCTTCTCGTGCCGTCGCGAATCATAGACAAATGTGTCTCCGCGGTCTTCGCTTATTTCAGCAATACATCATATTTTGCGAGTCTCGCGAGTCTCGCTGTACCATCGAGTCACGGCCGTCCTTATTTCCAGGCCGGGATACCCAATGTGGCAACATTGCAATCAGCTGATAATAGCCAGATTTAACTAACTTCTTTTCTCTTGGAAACTTAAAAACGGACACATTATCACGTTATGGTCATACGAATTAGAGTCCTGCACGAACATGTTTTTCCCGGTAATCTCAGCTGATTCCGGCCGGCCACCACTCAACGTTGCCAAATTTATAGTGCCCCCAGCCTGGAAATGAAGACGGCCGTACCGCCGTGATCGAGTCCGATCGCCGAGCGCTCAGCTGTTCTCGGCCCGTGCTTGGTCTCCGTGCACGAACGTCCAGGCCCTACGGCGAGTGTTATGCATTTCGCTGTCACGAAAAACGGTGGCCTTGGCGCGCCGCAGCCGCAGTATTGTGTTACCCAATGCCGGAGTCATTGTTATTGTCACGTCAGTAGTATGCGGTAACATGTCTTTTTTGGGGGAGGTGAAGTTCGTGCCGTCAACGTGACATTTTGGGGTTATGTTGGGAGGTGGATTGTGGAGAAGCTATTACTGAATGGCTTTTGTGCCTCATTGCACATCACTGCCACTAATATTGAAAATGTGTGGTGTGTGTGAGTATATTAATAAAATATCAGAGGCGTTTATCGTGAGCTGGGTACATTTTACAATATTCCACAGGCGCCGTGGGTTGGCTGCATTAATTAGTACCAGAGGCGTTAATCGTGTGCTGGCTACTTATGAAATACCACAGGCATTCATTGTGGGCTGGCTTAAATGCCAGCCTTACAATTGTAGTCTTAGGAGGCACAATCCTTGTAATGAAAAATATTCCAAGGACATAAAGTGCATGATACAATATTTTATGAAAATTGCGCAGTAGTAGTAAATTTCTACTTTTTGCAATGTGATAAAAACACACAATGTACTAAAATACGGGTAAAATACTGTAAAAAGTCTATGAAGCACGTCTGAATAAAATTTGAAAGCATCTGTTCACTAATTGTAATAAAGATTAGAAGCGTCTATTCCGACGGTACTGATTATTACGAAATCTATTATTTGTAAATTAAAATCAGAGAAGCGGAAGAAATATATTGGCGTTCTTACATAAATGGGCGTTGGGCTCATTCTATGTTCTCAATATTCAAAATGATATAATTTGGATTTTTTAATATTGTTTTTGTATACTTGAGAAAAGATGTACTGTAAATATATTTGTCATTTTACGTTATAAATATATAAAGAGTATATATATACGTATATATATAAATTATATATATAAAATAAAAGTTAGTGTATTTCTTATAACTTATTTTCGGTCAAATAAAAGTTGAACAATAACACCGAGAGCATATGTACATAGACATAATGCGCATTTACATATGCGTATGTTTATACACATAATGTGTATACTCTCACACATATAGTTATCATAGGCGCTGTAATTTTGCGTATACGCACATATGTGTATATGTGTACACAGATACTGTATATTATAATATTATAACACACATGATATATATGCCTTACACTTCCGACATTGCATATATAATTCCAGTGTATGATATATATACTGGAAGAATATCCAATGCAATGTTACGGAATAATACAAACGAGCCTCGGTAGTATATGGTGCGCTCAACGCACATATACGGCACGCGCTTGTGTGCGGCATGGATCAGTTATATTTTTGGCTACTCATTGCAAGTGTGCAATGTATACATGTATTTTCAATACATGTGCAATATATACAATTATGTATTTTCAATTCATGTTTACACAGATAAAAGTTTCATGTCAATATTTCTTTCTATTCAACACCAATATAGATAAAGATATTTATAACGTAAAACTTTTTACGTTTCTGCCGCAAGCGAAAAGTTACGTGATCACTGCCCTGAGATAAATCAATAACACGAAAAACGCGGTTTAGAACCGGGATTAGAAATGTCGGTATTATCGACATTTTTTTCCGCTTGGGTGGCGTTGTAATCGATTTCGAGTTTGCCTGTCACTGCAGGATCCCCTTAATATCTCGCTTCGCGGGGCAGAGCGACACTTTTTTCTGCCAGATTCGGTCGTTTTGTGCAAAAACGCGTTGATTAGGCCTAATTTCATCGAAATCGGTGAGGAGTGAGCTCCCTGCTAAAAATGACCGATTGAATCCGATTAAAAATTTTCAATCCGCACGAATCTGGATTCTTGATCCGGAAATCCCGGATTCATAACGATTACACCGACTGAAAACGATTGAAACGGATTGATATTTAAGGATGTAATTTCAATCGGTTTCTATCTATTTGAATCGTTATGATTTCATAACGATTACGCCGATTGAAAACTATTTAAACGGATTGGTATTCAATGATGTAATTTTCATCGGTTTCTATCGATTTGAATCGTTATGATTTCATAACGATTACACCGATTGAAAACGATTGAAACGGATTGATATTCAAGGATGTAATTTCAATCGGTTTCTATCGATTTGAATCGGTCTTAATTAATCCGCTTAAATCGTTATGATTTCATAACGATTACACCGATTGAAAACGATTGAAACGGATTGGTATTCAAGGATGTAATTTCAATCGGTTTCTATCGATTTGAATCGGTCTTAATTAATCCGCTTAAATCGTTATGATTTCATAACGATAACACCGATTGAAAGCGATTGAAACGAATTCGTATTCAAGGATGTAATTTCAATCGGTTTCTATCGATTTGAATCGGTCTTAATTAATCCGCTTAAATCGTTATGATTTCATAACGATAACACCGATTGAAAGCGATTGAAACGAATTCGTATTCAAGGATGTAATTTCAATCGGTTTCTATCGAATTTGAATCGGTCTTAATTAATCCGCTTAAATCGTTATGATTTCATAACGATAACACCGATTGAAAGCGATTGAAACAAATTCGTATTCAAGGATGTAATTTTAATCGGTTTCTATCGGTTTGAATCAGTCTTGGTCATTCCGTTTAAATAGTTATAATTTCGTGATTTCGAGGTTCACGAAATCATAACCGATTAAAACCAATTGACTAAGACCGATTCAAACCGATAGAATCCGTGACTTCCGGATATGCAAACAGGATTATTTACTACTTTATTATAATTCCATTCTTTGTGTAGAAATTTATCAGAATGTGTATTTATTTAAATGAAAACAAACAATACATCTGTTTTGTGTTTTGAACATAATTAAACAATTGTTTCATAATTATAGGAAACAGAATTTTAAGTAAGAAAATATTTCCTAAAACGACTAACCGAAAATGTGTTGACTTATTAGCAAAATGTATAGAAAAGAAAAAAACTATTTAAAAAAGATTTTTATTAAATTAAAGATTGCTTACTTCGTTCTTACTTGTAGTATCTTTACAAAGTAAGCACTTTAGATAAGAACGAAGTAAGCAATCTTTAATTTAATAAAAATTTTTTTTAAATAGATTTTTTAAAGTAATGACTAACAAAAATATTCATAACATACAATATATCAAAGAACAATTGTAATCGTACTTTATCAAACTTTCACTAATTCTTTTATAGTAATTATCGTCCTCTCAGAAAAATAAAATGCATTTTTATTAAATATTAAATCATATGTATTCTTATAAATATTTAATAAATCCTTATAAGATAGAATATAAAAAATCTAAGTTCTTTAAACATTATACACTTCTATATGTTTGGAAACTAATAAATATTTCCGCTTTGGTTTGAATAAAATATTATAATCACAGATTCACTGTTAAAGTTCAAATAAAAACTGTTCCATGAGTTAATCAACTGTTGCATCATCAGATTTTTTATTATTATCATCGAATGTATCATTATCGCTTATTGAATAAGAATCATCAAAGACATCATCTTCAAGTTGCAGAGCAGTTTTTGATGATAATGGTGATGTTTCAGGATCTATTTCTTGTTGTGACATTATATTAGTACTGCCCAGTGCATCTGTTTCTTCTGATATTTTCGAAGTTTTTATAGCATCTTCCTCATTTAAACTGGAATCATTTACATCGGATTTTTTTGAGCGTTTACTGCGTTCTTCATTACTTGTGTTTTCATCGATTTCTTTATTACATTGTTTATGACGTTTCTTTGATGTTTTATTAGTTGATTTGACACTCTGATTTTCACGTGCAGGCCTCTTTAATTCAGCAATTTTCTTTCCAACAAAATAATCAAATTTATTTAACTCTGATAAGTAATTCTTCTTCTGATCTTTATTTGGTTTATAAATATTCTTCATCCAGTAAATATAAAAATCTGCAATATATTTACTTTTTAATTTTATGAACTATATATATATGTGTGTGTGTGTGTGTGTGTGTGTGTGTGTGTGTGTGTGTGTGTGTGTGTGTGTGTGTGTGTGTGTGTGTGTGTGTGTGCGTGCGTGCGTGTGTGTGTGTGTGTGTGTGCGCGTGCGTGCGTGTTTGCGTGTAACCCTACTGAAAACACCCGATTAAGACCAATTAATTAAACAAACAATTAATGGGACACCTGGAGAAATGAAACGCTCTAACTGCCCAGTTTTTTGAAATTTTTGTAAAAAATACTGATGCGCACATGCGCAGATTGTTGTTTACTTCGGACATTAATCTTTCAATGTTAAAATCAAGTATAGGACCAGTTATTTAGCATTTGAATACCAATTCAATTAATTTTAATCGGACATTTTTTACAGGGGGAGTGCATTGCACATTCTTACCTTCGCACGCACCGTATTTCGTCTCATCTAATTTTGGGCATTCTTTTCTTCCTCTTATTTTTCTATTACTCTCTAAGCCTGTTTTTGTACTGACCAGTAGTGTTTCTTCTAAAAAAACTGCTGTCAATATATTACAGGCACACTGACGTGGAGTGTTAGAATTATTTAGTATTCTATTGTACGATTTATCATCTATCCATTGGTCTCTGCCAATATGTACCTAAAATAAAAATATTTTTTGTTATGACATTTTTTAAATATATAATGAAGGGAAAGTAAGTGTCATACAAAAAATTTTGCAATTTTGAACTTTGTCTTATATATATATATATATATATGTCATTAGGAAAATCTTCCCTTAGACGATGTCTGAAATTACTAATAATTCTAGTCTTTCTATGATAATTATTTTGCTAATAAAACACTTAGGCAATACAGGAATTCTGTAGGATCTGGAATGTAATAGACCTGCTAATATCTTAGACTTTGAAGAAAATATACATATGCTTAAATCTCTAGAAAAATTCTCAGCGTCGCGTCGATGAGACGAATAAACAAGTTACTTTTCAATCAATTTAATTACTATCGATTACTATTACTATTACTATTACTATTTTATTACTATCTATTACTTACCGCTTCGTTGTCGGTCGGTCAGCGAACGCGTGCCATAACCTATACCCGTCGACCCAACGCACCAGAACCTGCACTGTCTAATTGACACAGCATTTCTCTTATCCCATCCTAAGCATCACCAAAAAAATTTTTACTTTCTGACCAACATATTACTTGAGAACGGTTACCCTTTAAGTCTAATTTTTAATACAATAAGAACGCGATTAAGTAAATTAATAAACAAGCAGCAGAGGAGTAATGTTATTGAAGCCCACATTTCGGATACTCAGGAAAACCAAGAAAATCTTGAGCGTTTTTTTTGTCTTGCCTTACGTTAATACAGTCTCTGTAAATTTAAAAACCAGCATAAAAAAATTAAATTTCAGAATCGCATATGTGGGCTTAAATAAATTGAAATGGCTAATAAAACCGCATAAAGACAAGCCGTCGAAGGAGATGCAGATGGGCGTTGTCTACAAAATATGCTGCCTTGACTGTGATGCTTCTTATGTGGGACAGACCGGCAGACAGCTCGGCACCCGCATTGGAGAGCACCGCAGTCAATTCAGCAAAAAGGGGGTTGAACCCTCGGTGCAGGTTTCCCAGTATAGACTAAATGGCCACGATTTCGATTGGGAAAACGTCAGAATTTTAGACCTCGAAAAATCCTATTCCAAACGCATCACTTCAGAGATGTTCCACATTAAACGACAAAGGAAGGGTATAAATTTACAGGAGGACACGTTAAGTTTCAGCAGGGAATACGTGCCAATTATTGAGAGACTTCCATGTAGCTAATTTTTAAATGTACACGTTTTTCATCTACATGTTTACTGTTCATCGGCTGGAGATGCCTCACAACAAATGTCAGCGGACATTTATTTCTTTCCTTTGCGAGCGCTCGTACCGATAAGATGCCTGTGGCATGCCTGCTAATTATCTTTTGAAGCCACAATGATCAGACGGATTTGACCGACAGGTATGAAAAAAGAACACGTTTGAGGTTTCACACACTAATCTCGTTGCACCTGTTTAATATTATAATTGTTTTTATCGTAAGGAATCGGTCAATTCCACACATTCTGGCAACGGTAGCGCCGTAACAACGGACAGATGACTTCGCATTCGTACAACCGTTAAGCCCCTTGCACAATGCTAGGCAACAGGCAATAGGAACAGGGAACAGAAATCAGAAACCTTGTATTTATGCAGAATAAACGATGAACAGGCAATAGACACAGAATTTCCGTCACGTTGGAAATTCTGTGCCTATTGCCTGTTGCCAACTAATCATATCGTTCGAATTTTTTAGGTTTGTATTGACGAATTTGAGGTTATTTCCTGTTCCTATTGCCTGTTGCCTAGCATTGTGCAAGGGCCTTTATTTATACTTTCCTACAGTTCACTTTCGTCTTATTGTAAAAACTGAATGCGCTTTTATTGTTAACAACGGAGTAACGACTCCCGCTAAATGAACAGTATCTTTGTGATCAATTTTCTTTGCAATTTATTGTAACAATGAAGCAACGACTCCCGCTTAACGAACAGCTTCATTTTCTTTGTGATTATTTTTCTTCGCGATTCGTCTAGGGGGGTTTTTTATGACACTGAAGATGGTCCAATACCGGGACTGAAACGTTTGTCTTGTAGATTTTGAATCTTAAATATATGTTTTTACATCGCTAAACCACCGGCGTTTGCTCTCAATTGCCTTTGTCTAGTTTTTGATTGTATTAAAATTTATTATTATAAATTTTATTTTATTGATTATTAACATTAAAAACATGATATTTAATTATTTCGCGATCAATATATTATCAACATTTAGTTAACGTTTTGTAATCGCAAACTGCTTCATCAAGTAAGATATCCGATAATATAAGGATACACTCGATAATATAAGGATATAGAAACGAGAAGCTTTACGAGAATTTTAGATCGGCACTATCGTTTTAGTATATAGAAAGCTATAGTATAGAAATATCTTATCAATGTAAGTTTTTTAAAACTATATGTATTGTATATGTAGCATGCGATAATAGCCACACCTTACAATAAGTCACATATGTTTTAAAAAAATGTGAGTTGTCAGGCTCTCACGGCTCTCAATTGATACATTAAATTCCTCATTCGAACAAAATTAGATGATAACGAGTCGATGTACGTAGCAAATAAAATCCGATAAGGCGCAGAAATAATCACAGGTAAACCGCGGTGGTTCGTAATGAGATTTATGAACGTATCTAGATAATATTATAATGTATACAAGGTGTTCCATTTAAATTATACATCAAAATATCTCGGAAACTAAGTTTTATCAAAAAAAATGTTTTAGACAAAAGTTGTAGGGCTTAAAAAGGTCTATTAACTGACTTTATCAGTTTGACCTTGAGTGGCGTTTCCAAGGTCAGGCCATAATCACCTTAAATTTTTTATAGAATACCCCCTGTTTTTTATTTCATATTCTTGTAGCCCTTGTCGAGACGTTTTCGAAACACTATAATAAAGCTCTCTTTTGTTCAGAATTTTCTGAGATATTTCAAATTTTGTTATAATACTTTTTATACAAAAGATGAAATATCTCAGAAAATTCGGAACAAAAGAGAGCTTTATTATAGTGTTTTGTAAACGTCTCGACAAGGGCTACAAGAATGTGAAATAAAAAATAGGGGTTATTCTACAAAAAATTCAAGGTAATTATGGCCTGACCTTGGAGACGCCACTCAAGGTCAAACTGATAAGGTCAGTTAATAGACCTTTTTAAACGCTACAATTTTTGTCTAGAACATTTTGTTCGATAAAGCTTATTTTCCGAGATATTTTGCTGTCTAAATTAAATGAGACACCATGTATATGTAAACATATATATTTCTTTATAACATAAATACTCATTAAATCGAAAGATACAATATACGTGGCGAAATAAATCCATGGATTAGTTAATTGCGCACAGTCCGCATTTTTGACAAAGTGAATTTGCAACTTGCGCACCCAGTAATTCTAGATAGGATAACCAAAAACGATAAACAAGAGGAGTTATTAAATGCCAGCTAGGAAAAGCATTTTCAAAATCTCTATAGGTAATTACAAAATTAAGACTCGGATGCAGCACAACTGAGCCCATTGTAATATAGAAAATTTGGAAAATTGTATTTCAACAAATTTTCACACTTCCTCGCTTTATGAAATATTATTCTTCACTAATTGTTTAATAGCACTTGTTATCCCGACTTTTTAAATCATTATCAATACCGTTATTATTATGATTTTTATATTTTTATTAGTTTAATATTTCGTTACTTTTGCTTTTAGAAATATGATGGACCGTACATTGAAGGCACTGTAGAAAATAATATGAGTAATAAATTTATTTCAAGAGAATTGCTTTCTCTGCGACTGGCCTTGCAAAACGCAGTTTACTCATCATGCAAAATTTATTTTTCTACATTTCTGGCTTTTTACGTTGGAAAAGATCGAACACGTTTTGCTACGCTATCTCCAAGGTGATTTTGCTAAGTTCGACCATGCAATTATACAAACGATTAGGAAGCGCTCCTGCTCTTTGCTGTAGCATCTGTATTCCGGATGATTGCACAATCGCGATAAAAAGAGGAAAAATTTACGATATTATTTGACACTGTGTACCGAAAGATCGTTTCGCGCACGAGTGAACTTTAGAATTCGCTACTTATGTCACTAATAACTCGAACGATAAGCCGCTCGTCGACTTCCACTGTTTCGCATTTTTGTAAATTTCTGTAGATAAAAATATAGAAGTTTTCTTTACTTATATATGTATTCTTTATATTTATTTATATACATATTATTGTTTTTAAAAAAGATACATATAAGTCAACAAATATAATATCATAGAAAAGCGTTTCATAGTAAATTAAAAAAAAAACTGATTTTTATTTCTACTGTTATATATATGCCTGAGACTTCGTTATTTTATATTATAGTGTATATGTCGTAGCCAGATTACAAAGTCCGCCGTTTTATAAAACGTCTAGGAATTTTATAAAGTGCGGCCATATTCTCAAATCATGCTTGAAAATGAAATGTTTTACAATCTGGCTAAGAATTTTAGTCGTTTTATAAAACGCTAACAAGCGACCCGCCAGCATTGTCAAACGCAACGATTTGTACATCCGTTTTAGATTCTGGCTGGTTCATTTCAGTAATTTTAATGACCGGCGCGTAACCTATATAGGTTAGTGACGCGCTTTAAACAGTTAAATACTTTTAAAGCGCGTCACTAACCTACATAGGTTAGTGACGCGCTTTAAACAATTAAATACTTTTAAAGCGCGTCACTAATCTATACCCCAAAGGCGTGTCTGCGGGGCATGCTCGTAGTCGCTACATCTTCTCGGCATGACAGGTCTCATAACCTGATAGTCGTCAAGCTCTAACTGTTAATATCTCGCTTCGCGGGGCAGAGCGACACTTTCTTCTGCCAGATTCGGTCGTTTTGTGCAAAAACGCGTCGATTAAGCCTAAGTTCACCGAAATCGGTGAGGAGGCCACTATTCTGCATATTTACCAAATAATTATTCTATAAAGACAATTCATAAAATGACTGAAATGAACCAGCCAGATTCTAAAACGATGTACAAATCGTTGCGTTTGACAATGTGGCGGGTCGCTTGTTAGTGTTTTATAAAACGACTAAAATTCTTAGCCAGATTGTATAACATTTCATTTTTAAGAATGATTTGAGAATATGGCCGCACTTTATAAAATGCCTAGACGTTTTATAAAACGGCGGACTTTGTAATCTGGCTACGACATATATAAGCGTTGCGTGTGCGTCTTATTGTTAGCACAAGTTTAAAATTAGTGACGGAAGAAAAAAGATAGAAGCATTCCCGAGAAAAAATGATTAATATAATCATATATAATTATATCTGGTATATATATACAATAATTATATATAATCATATATAAACACATATTACATTTTTAATTTCGGATTATCCGATAGATGGCATCCGTTGGGATCTGTTTCTCGTATTTAAAATTTGACCAAGCAATGGTATAAATACGGTGTCAAGAGACACGACAGAGTGTCTCGCGCAAAGTGATATAAATCACGGCATGTAATGGCTAATCGCCTAATTACATCGGCCGTGCTGGGTACAGAAGAGGATGACGAGACGCCTCCGACTCTTGTGTACGTCAAGGGATGTCAGAAACTAGAATGGCTGGTGGATCTGCTTGAAGATTTTGCGAGAAAGAAAATGATCGTCGAGACTTTGGATGCGGATTACGAAGACATTGAATCTTTAAATAATCTAGGTAATACTAATACTGTGCGATGCGGAAAACATACGAAGAATTGCGCGTTACAAAACGTATTTAAAATATTTAACTGATGGTCGAAACACGAGAAAGAAGTGTTATCTTTTTATAAAAATAAATAAATTATATAAACTTTACAATGTTTTATTTTATTTTCCATTAGTTGTTAGTCGTTGATCGAGTCGTTGAGAGAGGTAGATAGGAAATTCAACAATTTTGCAAGTATATTCTATGAAGAAATCGTATTACTGAGAAATGTGACGCCGTCAGTATCTTGCGAGGCTTTTACGACCAAACGTCAATTGTAGATTGCGAATTAATAGCGTATGTTATAGATGACATTATGTATGATGCCTTGAGAGAGAGATCTATTGATGTATGTGATTAATGAATAAATGTATAAAATATATCTAAAAAAAAATTTAAATTTATTTTCCTTACACATCCTCCACCTCTGTTCCTTATTCGAATATTAAAAACTAAATACCGAGCGCATGATGCGCGAACGAGAGAACGCGAACGGGAGAAGACTCGAACGGGGACGTAGGCGGGCGGGTGAGAGAGAACGCGAACGGGCACGAGGCGGGCGGGCGAGAGAGAACGCGAACGGTGACGTAGGCGGGCGGGCGAGAGAGAACGCGAACGGGACGCAGGCGGGCGGGAGAAGACTCGAACATCCTGGCGACATCCTCTGTTTAGTGTGTGGTATGCGATCTTATCGGATTTTTCCAAAAAACCTTAAAAATGTTGTCGCATTGTTCTTAAAGAAATCATTATTTTAATTCTAAAAAGAGGTAAGTGCTGATAATCCCGCGTGATTTCTTATCATTATCATACTCCTCGATGGAGGTAAGTGTTGATAACATAGAGGTAGGTGAGTGCTGATAACATAGAGGGAGATAAGTACTGATACCTCTCTCCTCTCCCCGGCGTGACGTCATCCCCCCCTCGCCCCGCTTACCACATGCCTGGGTTAGAACTCTCACTTTATTCCTACTCATCTTGCGATTCCATAAAGCTCATAAAGCTTATAAGATATTGAACTATGGGTTATCAATTTGTACAGTATAATATCGAAAATAGTTAGTCACTGACAAAGGAACGGTCGGAAGTGTCCCTACCCGATTTGGATTGGCTTTGGATATGTTGTAGAGCATAAAAAAATATTAGACTCCTATTTCTTTTTTTGGTGCTTATTTCGACGTTTAAGGGTTGAAACAACTCGAAAATAACGGATTTTATCATTTTTAGCGAATATCTTCGAAAATATAAGGCGTATGAAAAAGAGTTTTGTACAAAAGGTTTATGGATTTTTATGCTCTTTACAATGGCGTAATTACATTTTTCAAATATGTCAAATTTTTTAATTTAACCCCACACCCACCTATTATTTTTGCAAAATATAACAATATTTTCAACGCAAAAATTTAAGAGCATCGAATGCCAAATACATCCATGTATATTTTTATTATGATACCACCATTCTATTTTTGGGAAGACGAGATGATTCCATTGTTATGGAAGACTTGGAGGAAAGGGTTTTGAGCACATTGAATATCTGTCTATCGTTTTATAGGCGCTATGTGGATGATATTGTTATGACAGTTCCAAAGGATAACGTTCAAGGTGTTGTATATCACTTTAACAATTACCACGATAGACTCAAATTTACAGTTGAATACGAGGAAAATGGTTGCCTTAGCTTTCTGGATCTAATGCTGATTGTTAGAAACAACATGATTATAACAGTTTGGTTTCATAAAAGAACTTTCTCGAGTAGACTATTGTCTTTCTTTTCGAGTCATCCTATCCAACATAAAATAGGAACAATCTACAGTCTGTTGGACAGAGCAATTATGTTGTCACACCCTAGCTTTTACAATAAAAATTTAATTTTTGTTATTAACGTATTACTTGGAAATGGGTATCCTGTTGATTTAATATTCTTACATATTAATAAGAGATTGAGGAAACTTTAGTCTTTAAAAAATAATAATAACACTGGTAATGATTCTGAATGTTCCAAACAAAAGAAGAGTTTTATTTAATAAATTTTAAATCTTTCGTGTATTTCCAAGTACACGAATTTCCAACATACATCGGTGGTCGAATTGGTAAGACGCCCGAACGAAATACGGGAGATTCCAGGTTCAAACCCTGGCTGAGGTAATATTTTTTGCAATAAATTCTTTATATTAATTTATGATGCTTAAATTAGCATCAAATGATTCGTTAGGGGGGGGGGGGGGGGGTAAGGAATATTAATGCTCCAACGAAAACTGTGTTTTCAGTCCGACAAAAAATCGGCGCGCGGTTTAGTATGTTGGAAATTCGTGTACTTGGAAGTACACAAAAGATTTAAAAGGGTATAGCAGGATAAGAGGGGAGCTAGCAGCCCCCAAACAAAATTAATTTGGATTAGGGGCAACTTGAAGGTATCATTGAAAACATTATCTGTGGAGAATTCCATATCTCTATCTCGCCCCATTGCCGGAATATCATAAAATACGTATTTCTCACATTTTATTTCTCTTCTCCGCCGCTATTATAGATATCGAGATGAGCTTTGTCTCATATCGTAAATCATTTAAAGCACTATCAAACACGTTTTTCTTTAGAATTTTTCACGCTAAAACTCGATTTGCAGAATCGTTTAAAATATTTAAGAATTTTTTTCGCACGCTCCTTAAGAGGTGAAATCTTGGAAAAAATTTATAATGTATGTTACATAAAAGACTATCTTCCCAATTTTTTTCAGAATTTTTCAAACACGGCGCTATATTTAAAAAAATTGGAATTTATTTTTTTCTATTGTTCCGTAATAATAAAGTAAAATCAATAAATGTATTGCGTCATATTCGTTAACAGCACGGCGTCATAAATGGTTTCCCACCTGAAGATTGTCACGTCCGATCGTATATAGAAAGATATATAATTATTGTCAGGTAAAAATACTGACTGACCAACACATATAAATGGCTTATATTCGCAGATTAGCAATAGTAATATAACCCGGCAAAAAATGCTTTAATATTTTCTACAGCAGCTGCGTTTTGATATTTGTTAACAGCACGGCGTTATAAATGGCTTCTCACCTGAAGATTGTCACGTCGAACTCGGACGTGACAATCTTTAGGTGGGAAACCATTTATGACGCCGTGCTGTAACGAATATGACGCAATATACAGGGTGTTTCAGAGCCTCTGCACCAAACTCTGAGGAACGATAGGTCTCGCAGAATGGATCATTTTTTGTCAAGTAACCCATGTCCTCTGACGCGTCGTTTAGGAGCTACGCGACCGCAAAGACAGGTCTTAGGTGGCATGTATTACAATTATAAGATGAATTCTATTTATTTATTTTTTCAATTGCAGACAGTTTACGGAATATTAAATTAGAATAATCGCCATAACGGTCCAAGCTTGGATCTTAATAACATAATATTATTTATTGTGTGATATACATATTATCCCCTCCTTCCCTTTAGTTAAATCAATTTTGACCTCCAACTCTTGAAAACTGTGCGCCGACTAGATTTGTCAGACTTAAAAACACAGCCCCTGTTGGAAAAGTTGGAATTGGGACAACGCCTGCACGGAGAGCGAGAGGTTCCAGGTTCAAACCATGGCTGGGGTAATATTTTTCGCAATAATTTCTTTAACATCATAAGTTGAATCGTTTCGCTATTCCAACAGGGGCTGTGTTTTTAAGTCTGACAAATCTAGTCGGCGCACACAGTTTTCAAGAGTTGGAGGTCAAAATTGATTTAACTAAAAGGAAGGAGGGGATAATATGTGTATCACACAATAAAATAATATTATGCTACATCGAATAACTTTAGTCTTTAATATTGTTTACGGAATATGTTTAAAGTGTCTACCGTGAACCTGATTGCATTCTGCGTTAGAGTTGGCCTCTTGCTGCTATCTTCGTTGCATTGGTATTGCATTCTGTAGCGCAGAATGCAATCAGGTTCAGGATAGACAGTATAGACACTTTGAGCATTTTCTGTAAACTGTCTACAAGTGTACTTAAAAGAATAAATAAATAAATTCATCTTATAATTGTAATACATGCCATCTAATAAGACCTGTCTGCGCGGTCGCGTAGCGCCTAAACGACGCGTCAGAGAACATGGGTTGCTTGATAAAAAATGATCCTTTCTGCGAGACCTATCTTTCCTCAGAGTTTGGTGCAGAAGTCCTGAAACACCCTGTATTTATTGATTTTACTTTATTATTACAGAACAATAAAAAAAATTAATTCCAATTTTTTAAAATATGGCGCCGTGTTTGAAAAAATTTGAAAAAAATTGGGAAGATAGTCTTTTATGTAACATACATTATAAATTTTTTCCAAAGTTTTACCTCTTAAGGAGCGTGCGAAAGAAATGCTTAAATATTTTAAACGATTCTGCAAGTCGAGTTTTAGCGTGAAAAATTCTAAAGAAAAACGTGTTTGATAGTGCTTTAAATGATTTATGAGTTGAGACAAAGCTCATCTCGATATCTATAATAGCGGCGGAGAAAAAAAATAAAATGTGAGAAATACATATTTTATGATATTCCGGCAATGGGGCGAGATAGAGATATGGAATTCTCCACAGATAATGTTTTCAATGATACCTTCAAGTTGCCTTTAATCCAAATTAATTTTGTTTGGGGGCCGCTAGCTCCCACCTTATCCTGCTATACCCTTTATTAAACAAATTTTAAATCTCTCGCTTTAATATCAGCGTATAGCTCTCATTTGCCTTATATCGTGTCTTTGATTGTGTATCTGGAGAGCTTGTTTCTTGTTATTAGTTTTAAGAGTTTTATTGTTATGCCCCGGTAGTCGAATTGGTTAAGACGCCAGAACGGAATGCGGGAGATTCCAGGTTCGAACCCTGGCTGGGGTAATATTTTTCGCAATAAGTTCTTTTACAGTGATTTTAATATTAAATCGATATCGATTTAATTAGGGAAGGGACAGGGAATTTTTAATGTTCCAATGACAGCTGTGTTTAAAGTCCGACAAATAATTGGCGCGCAGTTAATATGTTGAAAACTTACGGAATTTCGGATCTTGTATCTCGAAATTTAATCAGTTATGATTAAAAATACGCACCAAGTACGGCGTTTGACTCTCATGGCCAATTATATTGTATTTTATTTTATTGTTATGCCATATTTAAAATCCACTTCGGAAATCATTGCTTCAGCTGTGAATAAATCAGAAAATTCTGTAGGATATCGTATTCTTAATAAACTTAGTAGCATTATTAAGGTCCAGAAGGATAGGAATTCCTATTTTTCTAACAGCGATGTGATATATATATTTTGTTGTAAGGATTGTGATGCCTCTTATGTCGGTCAGACTAAGAGGCAATTGCATACCAGATTGAAAGAACATGAAAACAATATTAGACTAGATAAGTCCAACCATTCAGTTGTGTCAGAACATATTGCTAAATTCAATCATTTATTCGATTGGGATAATACACGCATTTTAGAAATCGAGCATAATTACCATAAAAGATTGATCGCGGAAATGATTTATATTAAAGAGCAGCCAAATGATATAAATTTAAACAAGGACACCGAATTATTGGACGATGTCTATTTTCATATTTTGAACTTGTTATCTTAAATGTCTGTTAACAACAATGACTATTGGTTACTGTGTCTTTGCGATGTGAATACTTTCTCAGTCAGCTGTAATTCTTCGCAGTAATCACACGCTTTTGTAAGATGATGGAAAGAATTTATCCTCGTTCTTGTTGTATTGACCGCTTATGTGAGTCCTCTTATTAGTCTAAGATATTTTAAATTGTTTCTTACGGGATTCTCAAATTCTTTTATATATGTATAGTTGCCACTAAGTTGGTTCTACGACAGAGAAGGGTTTTTAATACAATTATTGATCTCTTACTTGGTTTCCATGGATACACATGGGTCATGCAATGAAGAATGCGGCCGACATTGTATGTAATTTTGACGAATATTCGACAATGTACTCTCCGACTTCACTTTGACTATCTATCCATATTTCATTGGTGAGATCTACTCCGACTTTAATTGTAAATTAATGCGAGATATTTTTAATGTGTTAATCATCGTTATTTATGGTTCTGAAGAAGGCCAAGTAAGGCCAGAAACGTCAACATGATTGTATATTATTATTATTAAAGTTATTAAATTTATTTTCCACATCCGTTATTTGCTCGAAAATTGGCCGTTTTTGATTTATTAAACATATTAAGTAATAATGAATTGAATAATAACTTGAAAAATTCTGCGTTACATTGTAAATAAAGAAATTACGGTGATTTTTACAAAACTATATACGTAACTTATAAAACTTTATCTAATTTCTCTGTTCACGGATGTTTCCACAACAGAAATTTTAATAAGCTTCATAAATATTAATAAGTGTAAATCATATTCCAAAAGTAATATCTTAATAGTAGGACTAAAAAATTCTTAATCAATTTTGGTCCGCCAAATATAACTAATATATCACCATATAATTTTTTATTAACGCAAATAGTTTATTAGTATTTGCTGGCATCAACATACTTGACACTTTTACGTTTTCCAATTAATATAATTAATATAGCCATTTGTACGTAGGTATACGAATATAAATAGATATATTTAATACGTATTATAGGTACTCCACGCGCAATGAGACTACAGTGATATACTCTCAAATAGATTTCCCAAAATTTGATCTTAATGATCTATATACGAGTATATTGCTATATTAGCGGGTATCTGATCAAAATGGCAAATAAATACTTTTTCACACAAATACTTTCTTTTATATTATAATTAGCTTTAGAGCGCTTAATTATAATTAGTTGCCATAAATTTTCAAAGTTTAATTCTATTTAAGAAAACATTTTGATAAATTTTTTGTTTATACATATAAAACTTTACTTTATTTCAACTTCTTACAGCATGCTTGAGAAAATCTTAAATACTGTTGCGCAACTTTTAAAACTATACATATTTGTAGGCATATAACATGCATGCGATAACATCTGAAACTGTCCGAAGTCCGACCTAAATAAAAAATAAACATTTGTTCTTAAATAATGCATGTAAATTTGTTTTACAGATATAACTTACTAATTTATAGATTAACGATAATAATGGACAGCGAATACACCGGTATAACACAGTGTTGAAAGATCACGTACATTACACTTCATGACGGAGCAATATGATACCCAGCCAGAAATGATCTGTCAAATCAATATTGATTTGACATTGATGCAGTATCTATGAATGGTCGCTGTCAAATATTGATTAATATTTTTGTTATTTTTGTATAAAAAAATTGTTTTTACTATAATTATTTTTATGTTAATTAAGCAATTTCGAATATTTCTGTCAGATTTCTACTGTGTTTTGGCCAATTTACTGTATTGAAAAGCACAGTATATATTTAAATATACTGTGCTTTTCGATTCAATGTGCCTAGAATTGGCCGAAGGACAATAGAAATATTCGTAATTGCTCAATTAACATAAAAATAACTATAATAAGATCGAAGAAGACAAAAATATAAATCTGTATTCGACATCGACCATTCATCGATTTGTCGACGTTAATTCGGCTAATCATTTCTCGCTGGTAACGTATGTACAGCTGTTTATCGACGACAAAAATTATAATAACTTTATGAACAATCCTAATCTCCGATTTCAAAAAGTGCATTTGAAAATAAATTTAATAAAAATCAGCTTCTGTATAGTCCTAACTTCCGTGTTACAAATTGTTTAAGTTACACATGTGCATTTACATACTTTGTAACTTACCTACCATGGAACTTATTGTTAATCTATGCAGTGGCAAGTTACAAAAATTCCACAAGAACGTACTAAAATTAACTTTATTAAATTTCAAGTCTGCGTCTTGTTCTCTTCTTTCTCTTTTTGTTTCTGCCGCTGTGGCTCCGGCTCATTCCACCATTGTATCTCGCCCTTGCCGAATATCACAAACACTAAGTTACCCAGGAAGAAAATCGCCGCTGATATGTAGAACACAATGTTCCACTGATACACGCTACTCTGAAAACCGAGAGACTTCTTGATAGAAACTTTCTCACATTGTTCTTGAAGCAATTGGGTATAAAGTTCATTAAATATAAAACAGTAAAAATTATAAGTAATAGCCCTTGTAACCATCTCCGATAGAAAACGATTAAAAACGGCTATATATACAGATATCTGTATCGTTTTTAATCGTATCTTATCGGTTCTATCGTTGCATATTCAGAAGAGAGATAAAACATTAATCGAATCGAATCGGTTTCTATCGTTTTCGATCCGAATAAGAAAATAACTATACAAATTTTATAGTTATGAATCGTTTTCTATATGTACAATTATTGCCCGTCTTAATCAATCGTATATACACGATATAATATATATCGTTATTTATGGTAATAATTTTGCCGCATGCATTAATACGGATATATAAGAATAAAATGATAGACATCTCATCGATATTTATACGACTTAACCGAACCGATACATCTATCGTTTCTTATCACAATTATCTGACATACAACTTATCATCTTCTTTACGACAGCAAATCGGTTCGTTTCCTATCGAATATCAATGATGCAAATTGAATCGTTTGAAAGCCCTCTACTTTGCATATGTTTTTATAAGGTTAAAACGATAGACATCTCGTCGATATTTATACAACTTAACCGAACCGACACATCTATCGTTTCTTATCAGGATTTTCCAACAGACAACTTATCATCTTCTTTACGGCAGCAAATCGGTTCGTTTTCTATCGTATATCAATGATATAAATTGAATCGTTTGAAAGCCTTCTACTTTGCATATGTTTTTATAAGGTTAAAACGATAGACATTTCGTCGATATTTATACAACTTAACCGAACCGACACATCTATCGTTTCTTATCAGGATTTTCCGACAGACAACTTATCATCTTCTTTACGGCAGCAAATCGGTTTGTTTTCTATCGTATATCAATGATATAAATTGAATCGTTTGAAAGCCCTCTACTTTGCATATGTTTTTATAAGGTTAAAACGATAGACATCTCGTCGATATTTATACAACTTAACCGAACCGACACATCTATCGTTTCTTATCAGGATTTTCCGACAGACAACTTATCATCTTCTTTACGGCAGCAAATCGGTTCGTTTTCTATCGTATATCAATGATATAAATTGAATCGTTTGAAAGCCAAGTATCCCAGAATCTCAAGCCAGAATCCCAAGTATTTTGTAACGTGAGTTTCTAATAGAATATAGTAAATAAACTCCTTACAGAAAAGTATTACTGGTTGGTCAGTAATTTATTACTGAGTCTGGTGATTTTTTACTGGCGATTAGTATTTTATTCTTGTATTTAGTCAGTAGTTTAACTACTGGCAAATGAGTAATATCTAGTATTATTAGTAGTTCTTCCGGGATTCGAAGTACTGATATAAGTACTTTAGTATTTGCTTATATAGTAAAAAAGTACTGAGGTATTAGAGATTCTAGTAGTTGAGCTTAGACGTGAAGTACTGATAGAATGAGTAAGTAGTTTTCCTAGGAATTCATTACTTGGTCTAGTACTTAAGTATTGGTATAGATGAGATTCAACACTGGGGCGGCAAACGCCTGAAGTACTGAATTCATATAATTCATTTAAGGATCGACAGGAGTCATTTATTACTAGAATCATAAAATCCGTATTATGGCATAAATTATTTACTTACAATAATGATTTAAAAAAAACATTTATTTAACATTTATTCAACATTAATTTAATATTTGTGTTATATTGATTAATTATTTGCAATAATGATTTTAAAAAACATTTATTTAACAGTTATTCAACATTAATTTAATATTTATTTTATATTAATTATTCATTTGCAATAATAATTTGAAAAAACATGTATTTAACATTTATTAAACATTATTTGATATTTATTTTACATAAATTATTCAAACACGATGAAACACATTTACTTCGCCAGCGTATAAAAAATTTAATTTGATAAATTATTCATTTACAATAATGATTTTAAAAAACATTTATTTAACATTTATTCGGCAATAATATAATATTTATGTAATATTGATTATTTATTTGTAACAATAATTTAAAAAAACATTTATTTAACATTTATTTGACATTAATTTAATATTTATTTTATATTAATTATTTATTTGCAATAATGATTTAAAGAAAACGTATATTTAACATTTATTTGACATTAATTTAATATTAATTTTACAATAATTATTTATTTACTATAATAATTTAAAAAAAACATTTATTTAATATTAATATTTACTTAAAATATTATTTAACAATAACTATTTAATTATAATTAGAAATCATTATTTTTCTGTTATCTCGTTTTGCTCTATAAATTATGTGGCGGTAGGGGCCTATTGCACAATAATTTACAAGTTAATAATATTAGTGAAAGAGCTTTGTTTTTCACTAATATTATTAATTGGAAATTATTGTGCAATAGGCCCTTGCTGTCCGCTATGAACATACGACGGAGACCGTGCGGCGCGGCACGACAGCGCGGGCTTACGCGCCGGGAATAGTACGGCTCGCGCTCAATATGCGGCGCATCGCCGAGCCCGTAACCCGTATTCAAGATTCAACATCGATCCCTATATATAGAGAGACGTCTTTGCGAGGTGCTTCAGCGTTTGCAGGATCGTCAGTCAGAGCGTGCTCTTCGGGCCTCTGATAAGTGATGTAATCTTTTGAGGAGTATGCTTTCTTGCAGCCTCCGTTCTTACCTGCATTAAAACCGATTATAAATAATATCATATTCTGTAAAGTTTCATGACGATTTAATATGTATCCTGTAATTCAGTACCTACTTTTCACAGCAAGTAGTTTCAGTAATTTTTCACCAGTACTCAATATCCAGTAATTCAAAACTAAGCATCAGTAGTTCTGTGTAATAAATTACTCCCAGTAATCCAGTACTGCCCAGTATTTCTGAAGTACCGGCCAAAATATTACTGCCAGTATTTACAATAATTTATTACTGAGTACTTTTAGTGCTTTTTTCTGTAAGGGACGATTCACTAACCATATTAAAAACGATAGAAACTGATGTGCAGCTGATAAGACATTTACGATAGGATCCCAAGTATTTTGTAACGTGAGTTTCTGATAGAGTACCGTAAATAAACGATTCTCTAAGCATATTAAAAACGATAAAAACTGATGTATAGCTGATAAGACATTTACGATAGGATCCCAAGTATTTTGTAACGTGAATTTCTGATAGAGTACCGTAAATAAACGATTCACAAACCGTATTAAAAACGATAAGAAATTTTTTATCGTTTTCTATCGGAGATGGTTACAAGGGAGTAGATATACATATATAGGTAAATTAGAATATATATGTATAATTAGATAAAGATTTTTAAAATTTTAAACTATTTATAGATTGATATTCACCAGGGACCCGGACCGAACCGGAATCGAAACCAAAAACCGTTCCATAACCCTTTCTTTAGTTGTACCGAAACCGTAAACCTTACGAAATTCTGTAAAGTTTGTAACACCGAAACCATAACCGAAACCAATATAATTATTTTCGGTTTACGGTTAGGGGTGCTAGATCTTGGTAAATTGAACAATTTTTGTTATAGATATAAGGTAACCCGTGTCCGGCGACGCTTCCTTAAGGCGCTAAGGTCGTTCTTAGCCTTGTTGAAGGCTGTTTGATTTCTGTATGGTTAGATTAGAATTTAAAAAATTACGTTTTTTAATTTTATTTTGTTTATTAAATTAGAATAATCGCCATAACGGCCCAAAAGCTTGGATCATAATAGCCTAATATTATTTCTTGTGTGATTACACATATTATTTATTGTCAACTCTTGAAAACTGTGCGCCGACTATATTTGTCAGACAAACACAGCTCCTGTTGGAATAGTGAAAATACTCTCCGATTGGATTCAACTTTTGATGTTAAAGAAATTATTATGAAAAATATCACCCCAGCCAGGGTTCGAACCTGGAACCTCCCGCAACCCAGGTTCGACCAATGGCTGAGGTAATATTTTTCGCAATAATTTCTTTAACATCAAAAGTTGAATCAAGTCGATTTAACTAAAGGGAGAGAGAGGATTTTCACTATTCCAACAGGAGCTGTGTTTTTAAGTCTGACAAATCTAGTCGGCGCACAGTTTTCAAGAGTTGGAAATAAATAATATGTGTACTCACACAAAGAAATAATATTAGGCTATTAAAATCCAAGCTTTTGTGTCGTTATGGCAATTATTCTAATTTAATTTGTTTCATGTGCACGGTTGAATAACTATTTAATATTTATTTTGTTTATTTTATTACAACAAATGTTCAAAATGGCGACCTGCAACCTCAATACAAATACCTCAATCTATAATGCACCGTAGATGCAATGCTTGTATTGAGGTTGCAGGCCGCCATTTTGAACATTTGTTGTAATAAAATAAACAAAATAAAATTAAAAAACGTATAATTTTTTTAAACCATACAGAAATCAAACAGCATTCAACAATCCGAAAAACGACGTCTATAGCGCCTTAAGGGGATCCTGAAGTGACAGGCAAACTCCAACGTGACAGCGCCACGATCTAGCACGGAACTAAAAATAATCGATAATTTCGATCGTTTACTATGTTTTCTGTGTTACCGTGCTATACCTGTCCTTGTCTAACGGATACCTATACAATATATCTGTCCTTGTCAGATTGCAGGCAGCGCCATCTCTGACAAGATCCGGCAACTATTGTATACACGCCATACTGCTCTTCTTGTCATTCCGCATGTATATTTGCATGTAAAAAGTTAAATGATTGACACTTTTTTTCTAGACTTCTATCGTAGTTGTAATTGCACGATATTGTTCTTCAATGTTTTCCCTAGAGGGCTAGATTCTCATTTTGTATATATAAACTGCAGTATTTTTGTATAACCAAATATTGTCGTCAGTGACAGCTGTATGTGCCTACATTTTTAAATTTTTTTTCGTTTTTGAAGTTAAAACCGATCTAGCCTTCTACATTTTTTTGCGTACTTTAATTCTAGACTAAATTTTTGCAATTCCGTAAAGCCAATTAAAAATGGTTTTCTTTTAACTAAATGTCGGTAAAACAGACGGGTGCAGGATCCCCTTAAGGACGTTCACGGCTAATCGATTTTCTATGTATTTGCTTGAAATTTGGACCATATGCTATCAATAGTGCGGTATCTACACGTCTGTACAATTTAAAGTAATTAACCATCCCGAACGCGAGATAATCGCTATCAAAAATTGCATTTTTTCCATGTATTATTGTATTGGATACACAAAACATACGGAAATCTCGTATTTTGAATTTTAATAATTAGAATGAATTTTAAGAAAGTGATGAAAAACGGATATCTATATAGTAAAAAGACACTTTAGGAATACTAGTAAAAAAACCCGAAAATATTGACCATCTAAATTTAGAAATACAATAATAAATAGACCTCGATTTTCATGATTATTCGACGTAAAGAAGCGACTGGAGGAGAAAATGACAGAATAGTTTTTTATTAAAATCACTGTAAAAACTTATTGCGAAAAATATTACCCCAGCCAGGGTTCGAACCTGGAATCTCCCGCATTCCGTTCGGGTGTCTTTACCAATTCGACTACCGGGGCATGTGGTAATATTTATCGCAATAGTACATCTAAACAATCATAAGATGGAACACCGATATTTACGTCGACGGTGTATATTCAAACACGATAAGATACATTTACTTCGCCAGTGTATAAATAACCAAATAAAATTTCTTAATCGACGAAACTGGCAATCACTCCTGACAATCGTCAGGACACTTTAGACCGAGATCCGGTCCTTCTATCTAAACGCTTAAATTTAAGCAACTTAAATTAAGATGGAGAAATTCCCTCTCCCTTCCCTTAATTAAATCGATATCGATTTAATATTAAAATCACTGTAAAAACTTATTGCGAAAAATATTACCCCAGCCAGGGTTCGAACCTGGAATCTCCCGCATTCCGTTCGGGTGTCTTCCACATGCCCCGGTAGTCGAATTGGTAAAGACACCCGAACGGAATGCGGGAGATTCCAGGTTCGAACCCTGGCTGGGGTAATATTTTTCGCAATAAGTTTTTACAGTGATTTTAATATTAAATCGATATCGATTTAATTAAGGGAAGGGAGAGGGAATTTCTCCATCTAAGTTGCTTAAATTTAAGCGTTTAGATGGATAGGACCGGATCTCGGTCTAAAGTGGCCTGACGATTGTCAGGAGTGATTGCCAGTTTCGTCGATTAAGAAATTTTATTTGGTTATTTATACACTGGCGAAGTAAATGTATCTTATCGTGTTTGAATAGTTTTTTGTTCTGTGTGTGAAGGACAGAACTATCCAAAAGTTTTCAGCCTGTAACCGTTGGATGTTTTCACGTCGATTTAGAGTATAAAATTTTGACTACGATTATAACCGGTGAACGTCCTTAAAGAGGCGTCGCCGGGTACGGGTTACTTAACAAAAATTGTTTAATTTACCAAGATCTAGCACCCCTTTAACTTTGTCTCACATGTCCGGAAACACTCTGTAGAGATTAAGGTCCAAATTAATAGACGTTTCTCAGTTGTCAAGATCAGTCTGTCTTTGTCTCGCATGTACCGTTTTACCATACGTGAGACAAAGACAGACTGATCTTGACAACTGAGAAACATCTATTAATTCGGACCTAAGAACCGGAAAAAGAACCGAAAAAAACCGTAATTTTTACGGTTTCGGTTTTCTTCTCTGGTCAAGAAACCGGAACAGTTATTTGACGTTTCATTAAACCGTAACCGAAACCGAACCGAAATATCCTTTCGGTCCGAGTCCCTGCTATTCACAGATATTTCACACACGGAAGAAAGAGAACGGATGATTACCTCGTTGGTGACAATAACAGCACATATCAGTGGCGCGACAATAGAAGTAACAGTGCCACAGCAATTGGTGATGGACATCATGATCCCGGCAAAGTTTGGGCTGAGATCAATATGATTGATTTGAAAGCCGCATAAAGATCCAGCGTTCAGACTTACCGCCAGGACAAAAATGACAACGGCCCAGATATAATCATCGGTAGGTACGACGATCATACATGTCAAGGCAATAGCTGGACCCCAAAAAGCTACCGTGTTGGAGATCTTTCTCACCGTACCCCTAGACGCACCTTTCTTCAACGCAAAATCGGCTAACCAGCTCATTGGGAAACTAAGGATCCACATCATTAAATATGGTAGGGCGGAAATTCCACCATTCTGCAAAAGGAAATATTTGCTTTAATTAATTTCTTTATGTAAAATATGTATTATGTCTAACTGATTAAAGAAGAAATAATTCCGATTAAAAAGAAAATAATTTTTAATAAATTATAGATACTAAATCACGGATATTAAAATTATAAAAATTATAAATAAATTACGTATAAATTTCATGAAATTTTAATATAGAAAAAAATATTCTTTATCCTTCTTATTTTTTTGCAAAATTTTATTGCTTACCGCTTTGACTTTGAAATTCAGCACGTCTGTCATATAACTCGGTATTTCCGTCAATAAAGTCGTATACCCCCAATCTTCCGCGCAGTGGGCTATTATGAGAGCCCACATAGGTATCGAAGTAAAGATCTCTTTCCACGGCGTTTTCATCTTCTAAAAGGTACAAAATCACCTTAAAAGTATATACCTTGTATTATTTTTTATTGCACTTTTATTAACTTAAGTTATCATACATATAAATTCGTAAAGGTTTTCTTGTCGCGTATAACTGTTATAAAGTAAAAATAATTCTAAATGTATGTTTAATAAGCTCGAAATGAAAGTAAGTCTTTTCTTCCTCTTATAATACAGAAAATTATATGGAGGCGATAAACAAGTATTAGGATTTTTGTTTCCAAATGATCTTAGGAATCTGACATTAACGGGTGATACGGTAAGTCTTGGACATCATGTATAGGGGAGACCGGGGCACCATGGGCCACAAAAATTCAAACTCTAAAAAGTACTTTTAAATATAAGACTTTTTGTCTCATTTTTTTTTAATAGTTAAAGCAATATGTATATTTTAAAATTTAGTTGGTGTATTTGGTAAATATTTATTAGTTTTTAAGAAAAAAATTGAAACATATTTTTTGAGAAATGACCCAAGGTGCCCCATACCCGGGGCACCATGGGTCTGTCACTGGGGCACTATGGGTCACACACAAATTTAGGTTTATTCAGAATAATAAATTTCAAGAAGTAATGAAAAGTTACAAAATTTGAAAAGGAATTTTATTTTACATTTTCTTATCACACTGTTCAGGATTGGGCAAAACAAACAAGATGACAGATCGACTCACTACTGAAATATTATTTTCTAAAAAAAAAAAAAAACTAAATTCTGACATGTTTTCTTTGATCAAAAATAACATTTTACAAACAAAAGACAAATATTACTTTATAATCTTTTCTTTATCTAATTAATTAATAACTTTATTAATAATAACTAATAACTCTTAGGACTTCCTTTTATTTCTTTATTGGTTTTCTTTTCCGTGTTTTCTTTCCCTTTTCTTCTTGTTTTTTCTTTTTTTGTGAATGTAAAATAACTATTTTGTACTGCCTCGTTATATCATAAATAAGTTAGTGTGCGACCCATGGTGCCCCAGCATTGGGTGGCCCATCGTGCCCCAAGTGCACTTAATGTAGAAAACGGTGAAACGTAATCGAAAAAATAAATGATGCGTGATTATCTATAGTGCAATAAAATGACAAAAGATGCTGGAAAGTTGCATCTGATTTTTATTTACGTCTATATTCTACTACAAAAGCAATATTAAAACATTTCTAGATGTTTAAAAAATTACTTACGCATCACAAAAACCATTTATGTCGCGTGCTTCTCGAGACAAGGGACTTTGATCACTGACATCTAGATACGAAGTATAGACAACAAAGTAACTGTCACATGATATCAGTTTTACCAACCTAAACATTCTGGATTAACCTAAACAGTCAATGACCCATGGCACCCCGTGGCTCATGGTGCCCCGGTCTCCCCTAATTAAGATTTATTATAATGGATTTTTACCTGCTTGACTTTGTCATCGATTTTCGCTTCATTTGTCCTCAAACTTTCTTCTATATACATCTTCTCCTCCTGGGAAATACTACGATGTTTGGACGGCGCGTCTGCTCCATAATAAAGAAATACTATACTCCAGATGATTGCTAGTATACCGAATATATAAAAAATACTGGGCCAACCAACGCTCGATGCGGCGAGAACTCCAGCAATCGGTATTGTGATCACCGTGCCGAATTGGGAGCCCGCATAAGCGAATGTTCCTAAGATATAAGTATAAAGTAGACTTATATTAATTGCGAAGATATATTTTACCGCAATCAGATACAATTCGCTGCAAGCAAAGCAATTAGTTGTTGTACGATAGAATTGTAAAATTTATTTCTTGCATCAGGTTTTACTTGTTTACCAATAATCTTTTAAAATTTCTAACAATACGGAGAGAAACACTTGATTTGCTTTGAAAAATATAAAAGAACCGTTACAGAAAAATCTTTTCTTCACTATAGTTTGTATAATTATTATCGAGATAGTATAAGTTAAATATTGAAAAAATTACCAAGTTTAAATTTTCTTAAATAGCTAAAAAAATATTGAATAGCGTTGTCAAGGTTACGTAAAGATTACCTTAAAATTTTTTAGTAAAAACCTCCACTTTTTATTTTATTATATTTTCTACTAATTAATTTAAACAACTTTTGTCTAAAACATTCTTTTAATTGCTTAATAGAAAAAAAGGGAAAAGGCAATATGAAACCCTGCTGATAATATGGAACCCCTCAACATCTTAAGAACTTTGAGCTACACTGTATAAGTGACAGCTGAAACTTCTTAATTAGGTTGCCCTTTGGGCCGTAAGAGCGCTAGATTCATTAAAATGTTTCAGACAAAAGTTGTTCAAATTATTTATGTTAGTAGAAAAAGATGATTAACACAATAAAAAGTGGAGGCTTTTATTAAAAAATGTCAAAGTATAATCTTTACGTGACGTTGACAACGCTAATCAAAGTCGTACTAATACTACTATGTAATGCGTTACTTAAAACCCTACAACTTTTGTATGGAATATTTTTCAAGAAAATGCGTATTTTCCCCACAAAACACCTGATACGGTCGCTCTGTTATACCCTGTATAATTATATAGAAAAAATATATTCTTGTGTAGACTTTAATTTCTCTACAAGTTGAATAAAATTTTTAGTACCTTCTTCAGTTAAGGTAATTCTTGCATTTAGGTCAAATGTAGTTAGCCCGGAAAATGTGATATGAAATGAAAGGTTAACGTTCCTAGAGTGTGTCTAAAACATTTCAAATTTTTTTACCGCTTGGTTCCGGAGATATATGTCCGTAAACTTTGCCAATTTAACAGGGTGGGGGTAGACCCTACAGCAAAAAACGAGTCTAGAGCACTTACCTGCAAACATTGAAATACTTTAAAACTAGTTGAACGAACTAAAAATTGACGAAACAATGCAATAAATATTTTATAAGATACTGACGAAAGCCCGAGTTCATTAACCGTACCATATAATAATAAAACGTAACTTTCGATTGACTATTTCGACAAAACGAAAGTGATGGCTGCAGTCGAGTGGCAGCTTGGCAACGATTCGCTGACCTTCGACTTTATTTACGTCAGATGCTAATTTCCTTCGCTTGGCTCCGGCGACGATGTTGTTTTTCCAATCAATTTTTCGTTTTGTCTCGAAACGTCCCTTACGTCGAGGCTGCTCATATTTCACACTTCTTCTTTCTTCTGGCGCAATGGATTTCCGGCTCGTGAGAGCCACAGCACTACGTACGGTAATATTTGACACTTGTACGTACAGGCTATGTAGATCGCAGCGACGAAGAACGTTGCCGCGCTGCTGTTGTACATATATTCACACGACTCACAACTCTAGTAAAAGATGTGACATTTGTCTCAATATTTTAATTACGTAGAGGGTCATATTGATCGTATAACATTAAAGATGTCATAAATAATTAATTTAATTATATGCTGATTTTTACGGACAAAAATTACACTTATTTATCATTAATAAAAATAGTTGCCTATTTGACTTGCAAGTACTGAAAGAACCACCTTAACCATTATTTTCTATTAAATTTAGATAAAAGAACGTTGGGGTTTAAGGATGTATCGGAGGTACAATATAATCCCTGCTAAGTTAAACTTTCGGTAAATGTCTACAATTAGGGCCCCAACGAGAAATCAATCGCCACTTAAATATGTTGTAGGGAAGGTCTTTCTGAGTAATTCTACGCAAGAAAGAAGTGGGGGACGGCATTGGTTTAGAAGATATAGCAAATTGAAATTTCAGAATTTTAATGCTTTTTATTAAATATTATAAAGTAACACCACGCCGATGACTTTGATCTTGACATATATTACAGAGATCATTTTCCTGAGTAACCTTTGAAAGGTTCTAGCAAGGAATCGTTGTTTATTAAAAAGTTATTAACAAAAAAGTTTGAAAATTATAACAGTTATTTTGAGTATTATGAGATAGATATATAAGAGACTAATATACCAAAGTACATGCGTGGACAGAGGGGCGAGATATTAATCGTTACAGTTGACGACTATTCAGGTTAGAAAATCTGACATATCGACGAAAGAAGTAAAGCGCGCCACTAACCTATATAGGTTAGCGGCGCGCTTTAACAAATTATTTGTTAAATAATTTGTTAAAGCAGAGAATAGTTGATATATGAAAAGTACATATTTATATATCAACTATTTATCGTACATATAAATATGTACGATGAATAAGTACATATAAACATGTACTTTTTATATACCAACTATTCTCTGCTTTAACAAATTATTTGTTAAATAATTTGTTAAAGCAGAGGGGCAAAAATACATAGAATTTACTTTCCTGCACCCCCACCTGCACCCTCCCTCCCAACCCTGTATAGGGTGGACCTCGCTTCAACTTACAAAGCGCATACTTATAAAGCGCGTCACTAACCTATAGGTTATTGGCGCGCTTTACAAGTATGTGCTTTGTATGTGCTTCAACTTACAAAGCGCATACTTATAAAGCGCGTCACTAACCTATAGGTTTATAATATCTAATAAAAAGCATAAAAATTCTGAAATTTCAATTTGCTATATCTTCTAAACCAATGCCGTCCCCCACTTTTTTCTTGCGTAGAATTACTCAGAAAGACCTCCTCTACAACATATTTAAGTGGCGATTGATTTTTCGTTGGGGCCCTAATTGTAGACATTTACCAAACTTTCAATAAAAAATTGCTAAAATGAAGACTGCATGTATGTCAAACAACTCAAAATTTTTTATGCTAGAAAGGATTACCGTTAACAGTTTGAATGTTTTTTTTTTTGTCTTTTAAATGATTAGTATTGTTTAAACAATTAAAAAAAAATTTTTTTAGCAAAAAGTTTTAAAACTTAAAACATAATATCAATGATGTATGTTTTACATATAAAAAAAGTTTTAGAAATATCTTACTTCTTTATTTATATTTACAGCAAAAATGTCGATTCTCCATAAAGGATAATGTTAATTTTATTAACTTTAAACTTAAATAATTCTTATAATTGTTCAGTAAATCACTTTAAAATTTTACAGAATATTTTTAATTTAGAAACATCTCACAGCCATTTCTGAATATATTTGAAATACCTCCAATACATTCTTAAAATCGTTATAACTCAGCAACCGTTTAGTGGATTTGTTTCAACCTTTTTTCTAGTACATCAAGAAGACTAAAAGAACAATTTCACAAGTTTTTATCAACTTTGTAGTATTTTGAAAAATAGGTCCAATACATCCTTAACCCTAGGTACCCTCACCTATTTTTAGTTACCATTTTCGCCTCACCAGGGTCTGTGGAACCCTAGAACTTTACTGACCTGTAACTCTCGACTAAATGCATATTTTTAAGCTTATTTATAGTGAAATCGATACCCCAAATTCCGAAAAAGACGTATAGCAAAGAAATTAAGCAAAAAAATTATTTGTTTAGAAATTATAAGCTGCAGAATAAATCATATCGCGAAAAAGAGTTAAAATATGATGGTTTTTATTAAAAATCGTAAAATTTTTTAAATTAAAATTTAAACAAAACGACCGGTGGATTCTTTTAAATGCCACTTCGAACTAACAAAAAAAAAAAATGGTATGATGTGGTTTGCTCTAAAAAGTATATTTATTTAAAACGACGAAAAATGTACATTTCAAAATGTTGATGAATCGCGCGTTTAGTAGTAACGGGTAAAATTCTACTAATTAAATTTTAATAAATGGTTAGAAAAGGTTTTGAGTAATAAATATTTATATTTTGCATAAAATACATTTTATATTATAATAGAGAAAAAGAAATAAACGTACATTTTTTTACATCTCCTTTTTTTATCTAATTTGTTTGTTGGAATTGATTGTCGGGGACCTTGTTCCGGTTTGCCAATGAAAGATTCAATTAAAACGCGTATCGAAAGTCGCATGCCTTTTTGAGTGTATCGTCGCTGCATTAAAGGCTTTACAAGATCCATTACTAAATTTTCTAAAAAATTGTATCGCTTCAAAATAATATTGTTTATATTTAAATTGTATAATATCATTGAATTAATCCCTGCTTGGTCAAGCATTCCATACCAAATGCGGACAGGCCAGCGTCTTGTCATGCGGCATGTCGGCATCCTATATCAACTCAAGTACTTGAAAAATCTGTTTGTAACCAAATTACGTGAACATACAGGAGGTCGTCTGTACCCAAGTGAATGAAAAAAAAAAATTAAAAGTGTAAAAAAAAAGTACCCCGGACGACGAAAAATTACAATTTAGCCTCACCAGGGTCCTACGAACCCTGTTCCAACTTCGTGCCAATCTCAGCTCAATACTAGTGTACAAAAAATTCTTTCTCCAGACCTATTGTGTCCACAAATATCTAAAGTTTTTTTACCCCCTTATGCCATGAGTTTAAATCGCATTATAAAAAAGTTACAGCACTACTTAAAAACGCATAGGGTACGTTGGACCCTGGAGAGGGTACCTAGGGTTAATAACTCGCAGTAACTTTTATGTCAAGTATTTAAATTATAAAAGAAGCAACTTTTATCAACGTAACTGGCCCTTTATTAAGAATCACAGTTGTGATTCTTAATAAATGGCCAGTTACGTCAATAAAAGTTGCCTCTTTTTTATTTACTCACTGGCGAAGAAAAGATTCTTTATTGATATTTAAATTATATTTTTTCACAAAATAACATGCAAACTCGTTGTTTCTTGATACGATTGGTATGTACCGAGCGCAGATTTTGAATTTATTCTCACCCAGTCGTGCTCTTTCAGCGGGCGGAGCCCACTTTGAAAGGAGGGTTTGTATGCAAGGTGCTAGGCAAGCCTGAGTGAAACCCATGCCTACCCTGCAAACCAGGACGGCCTCCAGACCCCCATAATGAACGACAATCGGCGTTATGACATTGAAAATCCCGCAGAGTAGCATCCCGATGGCAAGGAGCTTCTGGGCACTCCAAACATTGGCGATGTAGCCGCTCGGCACCTGCGGCACCAGGTAGCCCCAATAGAACGAGCTAAGCACCAAATTCTTTTGCTTTTTAGTCCAACCGTAATCCTGACAACGTAATCAATATAACTTCCGAATAATTTTAAACCTTAGTAAGTCTATATAGTCAAAATTATGCAGGATATTATTTGGCAATATTATTTGAAGTTTGACATCTGGATCGTAAAATTTAGTGTCATAAATCTAAGTGCTTAAAAAAATTTGTGTAGAATACTTTAATTATTGTGCGTTATTTACAGTATGACATGATTAATTTCTGATCGGTAAAATTCAACAATTTTGTCACCCAGAGAGATGTAAACTCGCGCACGAGATTTATACTGTTAATCTAAATCAATAGTGCGAGAGATTACGAATATAAAGAACTAGAAAAGAATGTTCTATACACAAAGTTTCCCAAGCGACAATAATGAATTCATCGAGGTGACGTTATGTAACAAAACATGCTCAATAAGCTCATCTGACAATCGCTAGAATGTAATTTCGAGTATTTTAAATTGTCCGAGAGTTGCGGTGTTTGAGTCACCTGCGGTTGCAAGAAGACAATAAAATGTAATTTACCTCGAAGTCAGGATTCGCGGTGCTCGCGTTCGCCATCGGTATCACAGCCACTGACATCCCAACCAGGAGGCAATATCCAATGGTCATACCCAGGAAAAGCAGCAGCACCTGCAAATGTCTGATGCCAAAGATACCTACAAGAAGATCATCCTTTTTATTTCGATAACCAACAAATCGCTTAATATCAACAAGCACACAAATTGATAAACATAATTAATAATGTTTAAAAACATGATATAATGTACCTAATTTTTTCGAGATCAATACATATATTATGTTTTTAATTAACGTTTCGTCATTGTAAATTTTATCAAGTAAGATATCCAATATAATACATAAAAATGAAAAGTTTTACGAGCATTTTAGAGCAATTCGGCATTAGCGTTATGGCAATAGGATTAGAAATATCTTATTAGTAGTCTCAATTGATAGATTAAATTTTTTATTCTAAAAAAATTAGATGATAACAAGTCGATGTAGCGAATGAAATCCGATAAGACCCAGAAATATTTACATGAAGATAAGCCGCGGTGGTTCATAATAAGATTTATGAACTATCAAGATAATATTATGTATGCAAACATATTTCTTCATAACGTAAATACTCATTAATTCGAAAGAAACAATAAGTGGCGAAACAAATCCATGGATTAGTTAATCACACACTGTCCGCACTTCTGGATCGTCGACCGCAAGTTGTAATCTCTCTTCGATAGTGTGGTCGCAATAAATTATTTATTATTGTGGTCAAAACGAAGCAAACTTGCAACTTGCGCGCCCAGTAATTTCAAATAGAATAACAAAACCACAATGTATTAAAGAAGATTTGGAAAGTTATGTTTCAACAATTTTTTACCCTTCCTCGCTTTACGAAATATTATTCTTCACTAATTGTTTAATGGCACTCTTGTTATCTCGATTTTTTTTAAATTATTATCAATACCGTTATTATTATAATTTTTACAATAAGCAAATTTAAAGTACGACCGTATAAGATAATAATCAATAATTAAAGGAACGCCATAATCGGTCGGGACTGGATTTTGGTTGTCCAATAAAATTATTTGTGAATTTAATGTACATAAAATTCATCACTAGCAAACCACGCGCAGTAACTTACGGACTTAAACGTAGCTACAACTAAAGCTCGAAAAAATACTTTTACATAATTAAATTGAAAATAAATTTAATCGTCCACTAACACTTGTTAGCATATTTGAGAAAGGACAGGATATGTATAGAAGAATATAGGATAATAAAGAAAATGTTGCGAAAAATAACACCCCAGCCAGGAATCGAACCTGGACCTCCCTGCTTTCCGGGCGGGCGTCTCACCTATTCGACCACTGAGGCATGTGGTGATATTTATCGCAACAAACTATTAATACTGAGGAAGAACGTCTTTTACCGGCGACGTATATAACAATAGGCAAATTTAAAGTACGACCGTATAAGGTAATAATCAATAATTAAAGGAACGCCATAATCGGTTGGGACTGAATCTTGGTTGTCCAATAAAATTATTTGTGAACTTAATGTACATACAATTCATCATTCTAGCAAACCACGCGCCGTTACTTTACGGACTTAAACGTAGCTACAACTAAAGCTCGAAAGATTACTCTTACATAATTAAATTGAAAATCAATTTAATCGTCCTAAAATTTTCTTTATTACCCTATATCCTTCTATACATGTCCTTTTTCAAATATGCTAACGAGTGTTAGTGGACGATTAAATTGATTTTCAATTTAATTATGTAAGAGTAATCTTTCGAGCTTTAGTTGTAGCTATGTTTAAGTCCGTAAGTAACGGCGCGTGGTTTGCTAGAATGATGAATTGTATGTATGTACATTAAATTCACAAATAATTTTATTGGGCAACCAAGATCCAGTCCCGACCGATTATGGCGTTCCTTTAATTATATTAATTATTATCTTATACAGTCGTACTTTAAATTTTCTTATTGTTATATACGTCGCCGGTAAAAAACGTTCTTCCTCAGTATTAATAGTTTGTTTCAATAAATATCACCACATGCCTCAGTGGTCGAATAGGTGAGACGCCCGCCCGGAAAGCAGGGAGGTCCAGGTTTGAATCCTGGCTGGGGTGTTATTTTTCGCAACATTTTCTTTATTACCCTATATCCTTCTATATATATCTTGTCCTTTTTCGAATATGCTAACGAGTGTTAGTGGACGATTAAATTGATTTTCAATTTAATTATGTAAGAGTACTCTTTCGAGCTTTAGTTTTAGCTACGTTTAAGTCCGTAAGTAACGGCGCGGGCGCGTAGTTAGCTAGAGTGATGAATTGTATGTACATTAAATTTACAAATAATTTTATTGGACAACCAAGATCCTGTCCCGACCGATTATGGCGTTCCTTTAATTATTGATTATGGTTTTTACATTTTTATTAGTTAAATATTTCGTTACTTTTGCTTTTAGAAATATGATGGACCGTACATTGAAGGCACTGTAAGACAATAATATAAATAATAAATTTATTTCATGAACTGCTTTCTCTGCGGCCGGCCTTGCAAACAACTTATCGTGCAAAATATATTTTTCTTTGACAGCTTTGATTTTTAACGCTGAAAAAGATCGAGCACGTTTTGCTACGCTATCTTCAAGATGATTTCGCTAAGTTCAACAATGCAATATTATACAAACGATTAGGAAGCGCTTCCGCGCTTTGCTGTAGTATCTGCATTCCGGACGACTGCACAATCGCGATAAAGAAAAGGACGAATTCACGATATTATCCGACGGTGCGTACCGAAAGATAGTTTCGCGCACGAGTCACGAGTAAACTCTAGATTTCGCTACTTATGTCACATAATAACTTGAACGATAAGCCGCTCGTCGACTTCCAGTGTTTCACGCCTTTGTAAATTTCTGTAGATAAAAATAAGGAAGTAAATATGGAAATTTTATGCGTGTTTCCCTTTCAGCGTCTATTTATAATCGCTAATTGGATACCAACAATTATGTTTGTCTGATAATTATTAGTCGCGTAGAATATTTTTAACATTATAAAAGATAATCGTTTATTAAAAATTGACACAATTGGCGAGAAAAATTAACGTTTAGTTACGACGTTTCGACCCGGGGGATTGGGTCCTTCTCAAGTAATCTTGCTATAGTAATCTTGCTACAACAAATTCGTAACGGGAAACATAATTAACAATCGATCGTTTTTACAAAGCCAACAGTATCCAATGGAAACAAAATAATATCCTACCTATAGGCTAGCACACAGAACCATCGCTCTTACACGAACATCTTAAGAGTGTAAAAATTTTTGCAGAAAGAATCATGAGTCATGAGCTAGAAAATCTTTTTGTTAGGAAGTGTCATAAGTTCATATCAAGTATAGAATGATGAAAATAATTACATGCTCGATGTTAGCAATGGTACTGAAGATCGCTTGATGAGAATTTCGTAATATTGATGCACAATCGCACATAGTCAGAATAATTGAAAACGGAGCCACAAAACTGAAAAATGACAACCAGCCGAGAGCAAACAAGCAACTGACAAGACTAAGAAACGTTCAAAGGTTAAAGGTGTAAACCATAGACGTATATAAACGTCTGTGGTATAAATATACATAACGGTATGCAAACATACATACGGTATGCATATTATGTATACATACATAATCTTGTCGTATATTGGATTTAAATTTTCGGTGTCTTTTTGCAGGTTGATGGTATTAGCCTGTCTTTTTATAAAGAACATTTCCGCTATTTCACGCTTTCTAGTGTTTTCTTCTTTATGTAGTATGTCTACGTTGGACCATTTAAAATTATGCCGACAAGATACACGGTGCTTGCTTACTACCGAATGATAGTCATCGCTCTGTCTAATGTCGTTCTGGTGCTCTTTAACACGCGTTTGCAAATATCTTTTCGTCTGCCCAATGTAGGAAACATCACAATTACCGCAGTTAATCTTTATATAGACAAGCTCGGTTTCCCGGTCTTCATCGAGTCTATCCTTTCCCTTTTCTTTACGACTACGTCAAGTTTCTTTGGGATAGTGTAGACCGTATCAAAACACACCTTATTTAATGTAAAGCGCATATTCTCGCTGAGACCCTTGACAAACGGTACAGCCAAGTATTTACGGGCGTCAAAAGCATCGATGCGTTCACTGTCGTCATTTACGCGATGGTTACGGAGCTGTCTTAATCTAGTATTAATTTGCTTATTAATTAGATTGTCAGGGAAGGAATTGTTGAGTAAAATTGTTATCATTATTTTAATATTCGTTTGGTGGAAGCGTTCGTCAGATAGTAAGATAGTGTGGTCAGTAAGACAATTTATTGTGTTAATTTTATACTTGAGCGGGTGACTCGAAAAGAAATTAATGTACCTGCCCGAGAAAGTGGGTTTACGGTACCAGTTAGTTAATAGATTGTTTCCTTCCTTAACAACGAGCGTGTCCAAGAACGGAAGAGAATTATTGTTCTCTGCCATGTGCGTAAACTTAAGACAAGAATGGTCTTAGTTTCTTAGTCTTGTCAGTTGCTTGTTTGCTCTCGGCTGGTTGTCATCTTCCAGTTTTGTGGCTCCGTTTTTAATTATTCTGACTATGTGCGATTGTGCATTAATATTACGAAATTCTCATCAAGCGATCTTCAGTACCATTGTTAACATCGAGCATGTAATTATTTTCATCATTTTATACTTGATATGAACTTATGACACTCCCTAACAAAAAATGTTTCCCGTTACAAATTTGTTGTAGCAAGATTACTATAGCAAGATTACGTGAGAAGGACCCAATCCCCCGGGTCGAAACGTCGTAACTAAACGTTAATTTTTCTCGCCAATTTGTGTCGATTCTAAATAAACGATTTTCTGTTAAATATTATTAGCGGATCAGTCTCTTATTTTTTGTATTTATTATAAAAGATGTTGCAAAAATTATATCAATTTTACATCAAAAAATATATTTACTAATATTTAAGAAGTATTTCGACTTTTGATTGATCCTTTTTCGGCCGTCATTGACTCGTTCATTAACAATACGACATTGGATTCTAATGTTCACGTTCTCCATGATAATTTAAAAATTCCAATCAATCTATATTTCACGTAGTTGGTATATTAATTTTGATCTCATCGACATACGCATTGAATATTAATTGATATTCCAAACGCGGCACGTACGATTTTCGAGGTCAAAACACGCTTAGGACTTAATTCGAGGGTAACTAATTCCAAGGTTCCCCAAATCTTGTAGAAACGTAATAACGGAAGGAAAAGCGAAAGCTTAAACTCTATCCAAAGTTATAATTTACAGGATTATAAGGAAGACTGACCTTCGTGTTATCGAAACGCATTATCAATTAAGTCATATAGAATCGCCGGATTTCCGTCAGCAGCATCCAGAATCCCACGCGCTCCAGGATTGCGCGCATGCACGATCAGTAATGACCAAACCGGCAAGTTCCCTAATGGTGCGTTCAGAAAGTCACCCGGTGTGCGCTAAACTCACCCGAAGTGGTGGGAGATGGGCGTGTCAGGTAGAGAATGAGCGCGTAAAATTTGAATTGATATTATTTCTGTTAATATTTGTATCAAATATTTATATACATCAGTGAGTAAAAATATACTAGAATAATAATAAATAGTGATTTACAGTGTGATTGTCATAGTATAAAAAATTGTATACAAAAAACTACATTTATAATTAATTATAGGTACCTACTAAATTTGCCTTCTTTAAATATAATAAAATTTTATATTAAAATTGGACATTATATTGACCGCCTAAATAGTATAATTATGTTTGTAATATATCAAATTTTGTTTCCAAATAAAATTGGAAATTTAAGTAATAATGGTACAAATGTAACAAATAGTATAAATTCCTTTATTATGCATTTCTTTATTATACATATATAGAAAATGTACATTTATTAACTTTGTGTGTTAATACTTTTTAACAGGGTGCATTCGCTCAAATAAGGCTGAAAATATTTGTCTCATACTTTTTTACTTTTAACACAAAACAAATAATTTTTATTGTTTATAATAATAAGTCTATAATAAGTCTATAATATTGTCTATAATATAATATATATTATAATAATGTCTATAATAATATAATATGTAATGTTAAAATAACGTTAAAAGAACGTTCGGGAGAATACAAGTCATGTAGATTGTGATCTCATTCGTAAATGTGTCAGATATAGAATTGTTTATGTAAATTCTGAAAATTCTAAACTTATTGTTAGATTTTGAAATAAATTTTGAACTAAACAGGATTTTACCTGAAGGGATTGCCTTAATTGCAACAAGATAAGTTTGCTATGGTTTAAAGAATTAATAATATCAAGTCGAGAAGTTATTGGTTTAATATTTATCACGCAAAGTAACTTCAGCAAGAAATAAAAAGCGTTTCGCGATCGATCTATGCCCTCATAGAGTTTAATTTTTCTTTAAGACAATTCTTCTTCTTCTTTTCAATATGGCACCCGAACCCCTCTGGTTCGATACGGCCAAGACATTAATTAACTGACCCATGCGAGCATCCATAGAGTCAATACTCTCTCGTGCAAACTTAAGCTGCTCCTCGCGCTGTTTCTGCTTCTCGGCATCAGTGGTTCTTCGATATTCCATCGATTCCGCCGTCCACTCTCTAATTTTATCGAGAACGTCGGATTTGCTACTTTTCTTCTTCTTCTTCTTCTCAGGTTCTTCACAGTCTACATCCTTGCGCATTTCATCCAGAACGGGACGCCTGTTGGAGGCCAGTGCAACGGGCTTGACGCATGGCTTCTTGCCTAAAATTTCATCTAATTCTTCATAAAATGGGCGTCACGTCTTTATCTCTGCACCGGACTGCATATTGTGGTCTTTGGTTTCAGTATATTTTCGCTTTAATTTTTTTATTTTATTTTTGCATTGATCTAAAGAATACTGTGTCTTGTTAAGTGTATTTAGTTCCTCGGCAACTATTTTCCATACATCATCGTTTTTCATTATAGTGCTTGCGAACAATTCTTGATTCGCAGACCACAAGTGTATGAGACTTCTTACAACAGACTGATCTGTCCAGATTGCAACTGCAAAACAAAAGTATTATCAGTAAATGCAACATGACAAAATGTATGTTTAATTTATTTAATATAGGTAGTAAATAGTGATAGCTTTAAACTGGTTCTAACCGTTTGAAGCAGTTTGGCTTGCTGGTTTGTTAGACAAAGAGACAGTGCCTTGTGCACCTGACACTTTTCCCCTGCTTTTCTTCAATTGTGAATTGCCTTCAGGCGGAAGAGCAGTAGATGAAGTCGATGGTTGAATTACAGTAGTAGCTTAAATGTTAACATCTTCATTTTCTTTCGAGTTGTCGAGAAAATAATCAGGAATACTGTGCTCACAGTCAGTTGCACTGCTCATTGCTATGTCAGGCAGGCAGACCTCGATCACACCTTGACCTAATGTAACAAAACGTATTGTATTAAGTAAACACTCTAAAAATTGTGACATTTAAGGATGTATCGGAGGTACAATCCCTGCTAAAAGTTAAACTTTCAAAATTACTAAAATGAAGACTTTGCATATATGTCAAACAACTCAAAATTTTTTATATGTTAGAAAGGATTACTGTTAACATTTTGAGTATGTTTTTTGTCATTTAAATAATTAGTAGTTTAAAAAAAAAAAAATTTTTAGCAAAAAGCTTTGAAACTTAAAATACAATATTAATGATGTATGTTTTACATATGTATAAAATAAGTTTTAGAAATATCTTACTTTTTTATTTATATTTATAGCAAAAATGTAGATTCTCCATAAGGGATAATGTTAATTTTATAAACTTTAAACTTAAATAACTCTTATAATCGTTTAGTAAATTACTTTAAAATTGTACAGAGTATTTTTAATTTAATTTAGAAACATCTTACAGCCATTTCTGAATATATTTGAAATACCTCCAATACATCCTTAAAATCATTATAACTCAGCAACCGTTTAGTGGATTCGTTTCAACTTTTTTTCCAGCACATCAGGAAGACTAAAAGAACAATCTCACAAATTTTTATCGACTTCATACTATTTCGAAGATAGGTCCAATACATCCTTAAAGGACAAAAGAGGAAGATTGAAAATTATTAGCATATATTAAAATGTATTACAGGGACAACGTAAAGCTGTATAGTAACTAATTACTTTATTCCAAATTCCTCATTCAATTGTCGAATTTATATGTATTATTTTGCATTAAAACTTTTGTCTTGATCCAATTAATAATTTTTGGCACACACATAATCTTTTGTCTTGTGATAAAATAAGAGTTATTAAAAAAATACAAGCCTAATGACAAGAGTGATAATATTTCTACTGAAAAATAATGTTATATACAGTCATAGTTGAATAATGAAACACTTTTTAATATTGATATATACCTTGTCGATCTATAGCAACGTAGTATCCTCTTTCGCTCTGCACTATGTTTCCTGCCTCATCTGTAAGGTATATGTGCAGGTTTTCATTAAAAACGGGAATCACAGACATTTTCGTATGCGTCTCAATTGTCTCAATGCACGCTTATACAACTGTTGTTTAATATAATTGTGTGTTAAAACAAGTGAAAATCATGAGGAGTATCGAATAACATGATGGATTGATGTAGTGTTTAGTAAAAACAGATAGATGGCGCTACTCGTTTGGGTGAAAAGGGTAGTCTGAAAGATTTTGTTAGAGAAGAAGAAATAAAATTCCACATTTCAACTGTAAAATTATTAACTCAGAAGACAAGTTTAAAAAAGCTTAATGTATCTGATTAATTTATCATTATAACAAACGCGGGAAGGCAAAATAGAACAAAGTTTACCTTCGAAATATATAACTCCTCCAATCCAAGTGTAAAAATATGACATTTGTAATGATTAATTTTTTAATAATAATAATAACGAATGCTTTCAAAGTAAACAGTTAAAACATGTTTAAATAATTGATTAGATATTATTATTATTATTAGATTAGATATTATTATAGTACAAATGTTCAAGTTGATGTCATTAACAGAAGAAAATATTGTAAAACCATATATAATAAATAATATTAAATAGATGATACCAAAAAGTAATTTCAAAAATTAAAACCTTACTTAGCAAACAGAGAATGTATATGAAAATATACAGATAAAAATAAATAAAAAAAACATACATCAATGGTTTGCTAATGCAGCAGCCAGACGATCACGTTTAGCGCCGCCTGTTTCTCCTGCAGGTTCATACTGCTCCATTTCGCCGTCTTCGTTCCCATAAACAAAAGGTAATCCTTCCTCAATATACAGCTCGAGGAAATCATCCTCCTGCTGTAGACATATGTTATGTAGAACACAGCATGCCAGTATGGTGTCTGGGATTTCTTCGTAGCAGACCATGGAGAGATGTCTTAATCGTCGAAAGCGTCCTTTCAGTAATCCGAAAGTTCTTTCGATTGTTTGTCTCGTTTTACTCAGAATGGTATTAAACGAGATTTGTACCTAAAATTAATATCTATGTGTTATCATTGCAAGGCGAAGAATTTTCAAACTGCTACGTACGTACAAAGTAAAAAAATACCACCTACAGCATTCAGGTGTCCTATATTTTTATATGGTGGAATACACCAAGGCAATGGAAGATTGTAGGCCTTATCTCCAATTATATATTCACCATTAGGGAAAAAATTCTGGATGTTTTCCTCAGTGTCCCTGTGTAACGGAGAATTCCGAAATACTCGGAGATCTCCCACAGATCCAGGATAGCCAACAAATACATCGGTGAATCGTAACTCAGGATCACACACCGCTTGAAGGGTTATTGCGTACTCACATTTTCTGGTTCGGTAGTATTGTGCATCAACCTAACAAATTTTACATTTTACAATATAGTATTTTTTAAACTTGTAATATTGTAAGTAGAAAATTAAAATCCATTACAATTAATTTTATAATTGTTACTTTTTCTTTTGTAATTCCTTTGGAAGTGTAAGTTTTTGTCGTAAAACTACTTGTGCAAAGTAAAACTTACTTGAGGTGCATCGATGGGAACGTGACAACCGTCTATTGCACCACTCACTCCCGTCATACCAGCAATATCTTTGAATTTCTGGACAGTCCTTTCTAACTTTTCGCCTGTAGGCCAAGCGATAAGTCGAGATATACTAACAAGGGCAGCTATTACTCTTCGAAAGCAGGAATGAAGGGTTGATTTTGACATATCAAACTTCATTCCGACAGATCTACAAAAGAAATATGTGCATTATAACTTTCATCCTGTTATAAGGTCGAGGATTATGAGGTCGAACGTTTAATATTAACAAATATAGACGACAGGATCTGGGACAAAATGACAACATAGGAGACAAGGATAAAAAATTGTATGTAATCCTTCAAATTTTTCGCTTACCTAAAACAATCGGGCGTTGCAAGCAACCATACAACACCTAATAGCTGCTTTTCGATTCTTGTTGTCGGTCTACCAGTCCCTGTGCAATTTTCCAAGAGAGGAGCAATAACAGTTAACAAATTTTCAGCTCTCGTAAGCTGGCAGGACCAAATCAGCAAAATCGAATGCGACCTAGCGGATTATTTAGTACTTATTTTGTACTATTTTGTACCACAAAAAATAATTTTGTACCCCGTGCTATTTCGAAAAAAATCATGGCGCTGCTACCTTAATATTGAGCTAGCAGGACCACAAGAAAAAAAGGAGAAAAAAGAAAATTAAGTACAAAAATGCAAAAGACTGAATTTATACTAATTTGTACCGCCCAAAAAAACTTAATATATTCATCCCTTCTGCTTCAAATAACCTATAATTGAACTCAGCCATATTAAGTTGAAGAGTAAAGTACTCTTTCTTATCAGCAGAACTAAACGCTACTTGTACACTCGATTCGGGATAATTTGTACCGCGAAAATATGAAGTTTCAGATTTTGTACCCCCGCCATTCGTCCGGAAACTACCCCCGACCCTTATGTGTCTCAACAATAAAGTAGGGGAGACCCGGGCGAGACCGTCAGTTTTTTTTCGGTGCCGATTTTTAACAACAAAATAAATAATTTTAGTTAAATGTGGTATACGATTGTAAAGAGTGAACCTTTAGCTACAAAATTTATATGGAAAAATTTTTTTTACGTCTCTTTGTTTAACCGGTATAAAGCAAAAACGACAACGGTGGAAAAATTGAGATCTCAAAAATGGCAGGGTGGAATCGTCACTCCACAAATACATAATTCCGATTATGAAAACTGATAGGATACATTTTATTAATTATTTGGTAATAGAAAAATGTAAACATTTATTAATTAGTGTTAAAAAATTTCATTATTTTGTGTTTTTGTGTGTGTGTACGGATTCTATAACGCAAGAACTAATCAACCAAATATTAAAGAAAAATATATGAAATAGAGGTAGAAAAGACTGAAAAATATAATAAAATTATAAAATTTGCCAATATTATAAAAGTCCACCCCGGGTGCTTACTGACGAATTAGCCCTCAACACAAGTTTCAGGTTTGATCGCCCACGAAATATTAGACATGAACGATAATGAAAAAACTACACTGGATTCGTGTTCAGCATGCATTACTCTTTATAATCACGTACCTGGAGATTTGGAGAGCAAATATTATTGCAGATATTACAAAATTTCCACGCGCAGAAAATTTCACTTTCACCTTCCGAAAACACGTTTGCCCTCGTAAAAATCATAACACGGCAGGTAACCTGCCGAAACTCCGTTGGTCACATGGGTACCATAAGACGCGTTTACAATGTTAATAGCGAGTTCGCACAATATACAGGTTCCGAGATATTTGATTTGACGATTTCACCCTCTGGACGGTTTCGCCCGGGTCTCCCCTACCCTTTTCCACGAGCAGAATCAATCGCTACTTGTACACTCGATTCGGGATAATTTGTACCACGAAAATATGAAGTTTCTGATTTTGTACCCCCGCCGTTCGTCCGGAAACTACCCCCGACCCTTATGTGTCTCAAGAATAAAGTACACTTTTCCACGAGCAGAATCAATCGCTACTTGTACACTCGATTCGGGATAATTTGTACCGCGAAAATATGAAGTTTCAGATTTTGTACCCCCGCCGTATGTCCGAAAACTACCCCCGACCCTTATATGTCTCAGAAGTAAAGTACCATTTTCCATGAGCAGAATCAATCGCTACTTGTACACTCGATTATGTTTACTGTATATTTTTATACGTAGAATTATTAGAAATATTTGTAGTAAATACATTGCTATATAATTTTTAAGAAAGTGGCGCTGCTAACTTAAAATAAAAACTAGCAGGACTAAAAAAATAAATAAAACAAAGCAGATACAATTAGTGCTGAATGTGTGTTAATTTATACCGCACAAAACACAAATCGAAATATTTTCATTATCTTTTTAAAACAAACCTTATATCAATTAGCTTCAAAAGCAAGACTTTTCTCTTTTAATCTCTTAAGAATTAAATCTACAAAATCAAAAATTTGTTTCTCTTGAAGCTAATTGATTTATTATGGTAACTGAAAATATAACACGTGCCAGAATAAAACATTAACCAAAAATAACCTTAAATATTTCATTGTGAAAATATTAAAAAGTACATGTGTGTTAATAGCACACTGTGAGTCATAAGAAAAAAAATCGGGTACAACAATGACAAGGACTTTCGCGTGTTCTACGATGAAGTAGTAAATTACACAACCAATTATTGATACTGTTTTTCAACTTACGTGGCAGTACACTTTAACGCTTTTCAAGACACTTAAACACTACACACTTTACACGGAAAAAACAGAAATTTCCATGTACACGAAGTTCAAGAAAAACTGGTGTACGGAAATGTGTATTTATATGTTTGTGATGAAAGATCGGAGAACAGATGACGCGGAGAATATGACACAGAGAGCAGACCAAGGCTGATTTCAAAGAAGGAAACACGTCATTGTAAAATTTGCGGAAATCAAGTCAAAACACTAATTTTTTAGGAATTAATTAATTAATAATGGAAGTTTTTCTAAAGACCATTGTACATACGTCTTTACAATTTAAAATCCGCGGGTTTTAGTTTGGAGGAAGAGAAGGGGTCACCCAGGTCATCCGTCGAAAATCATCGAGGAGCTGTGTGGCCCCCACTACCGAAAAAATTGAAGCATTCTAAGACTTTCGTCACTATCCTTGTAATGTCGGGTTCTTTCGCCAATTTGTCGTCCGCCTACATTTCCCCACCTTTATATACTACGTCTCTGGACTGTCCAATCGCAAGGCTTTTCATTAGAGTCCCGTGAGCCACCCGAGGCTCACCCGAGACTTTCTGAACGGGGGTTTGGGTGAGTTTGGTGAGTTGGGTGACTTTCTGAACGGACCCTAAGTATGGGTTTCGGGTTTCCATGCAGTGGAGGGTTTCTGAAAACGAAAAGAGAACAAGTGTGGAAAACAGATGGCGAAGATAAGACGCATTTCGTAACCTTTTAATCTCCAAATTTTTTTCTAAAATGCTTACTACTAAGACTTTTTAAAAAAATTTATAATTTTTTATTAATTTAACCCTTAAATGTCACACCTCTGAAAAATTTCGTAAATGACTTATGGGGTGTAAAAAACCCCAGCATGAAAAAGTCTCCTACTCATTGATTTTTTGATATTTAGTTATAAAAATTATTTTCAATGTTGTTCAAGGCTTAGAAAAGAGAATAAAATGCTTATATTGTTAAAATTTCAATTTCAACAATATAAAAATTGTCACATGTTATCGTTCGTATGGAGTGGGGTCCGCAGTACCCCACAGTAAGGGAGGGGTACTGTAGTACCCCACCCCTACTTTGAACCTTTCTAAACAGCTGCTGCCAGTAAACTGAGTACTGCTAAGTGTACAAACGGATAGTTCAATCACTCAACTATCATCAGAGGAAGCCATGAGCTCCATTTTTGGCGGAAACATTGAAAATATATAATTTAAAAGGGTCTGGGGTGTGCACCACCTCATGTGGCATTTAAGGGTTAATCCTATAGTTAGGGTGATTCAAAATAACCATATTGTCCCGCAAATGTCAGATTTCTAATGCAATTCTAAGACGATTGTTCCTCTACCAAAAATTTTCCCGAAGCTTAGTTTTCTAGTTATTTTAAAGGAAATAATTACCTTATCACGGGCCGGGTACAGGAGGTAGGCAAGGCAGGGGCGGCGCTATTTACCGTTGCGGACGCTTAGGTGAGACCAAGAAGGAGACTTGCTGCGATCAGCTGATCGTTGCACACGAGAATACACACACATTTGGACACATTTTCCATCTTTTTATCTCTCACTTACTCAATTCGTCACTTACTCACTTACGTTCACTGACTCGAAGAATGTGTGTGTATTCTCGTGTGCAACGATCAGCTGATCACAGCATACTTGCTGATCAGGCACTACCCACCTGGCCTCACCTAAGCGTCCGCGACTGTGTCACGCCGACCTTGCCTTGCCTACCTCCTGTGTACCTGGCCCGTGATAAGATAATTATTTCCTTTAATAACTCGAAGACTAAGCTTCAAGGAAATTTTTGGTAGAGAAAAAGTCTCAGAATCGCGTCAGGAATCTAACATTTGCGGGACAATATGGTTATTTTGAATCACCCTGTATAAATATATATTAAATATATATTTATACAGGGTATAAATATATATTAAATTTTAAATTAATTTTGGTTTTTGGATTTGTTTTTATATTTAAAGTAATTATTTAATCGGCGTGATTTTCCTTCTTCTTCGTATGCAATGCGTTGAAGAGATGCGTTACCTTGGTGATCTCAGTTACTCCTAGATTCATTTTGATGTATTTTTTCTTTCGTAAGGTACGCATGTTTGGGATGTTTGGAGAGTGAATCTTTTTCAAACAGGTAGAAACAGATTCCGCAGAGGACACCAAAACTTCTCCAAACATAAAAGCAGCTAGGTCAGCCGATAGACGATGCCGCGAGAAAGCCACTCAACAAACATACTGTGTTGCCGATCCAGCCGCCAGAATAAACGAACATTGCTGGAGGAATATGTGAAATGTACGTGTTGTAACCACGATTCTTCTGTAAATTCTACACAAATATCGTGTCTAATTGTTGAGAGAAATATATAATTTCTTCTTGTAACACTTTCGATAATTTTTAAGGTAAATATGCATATTAGGTCAAACCTTACCGATGACCTTGACCTTGACATATGTTGTCAAGGTCACCCTCCTGAGTGACCTTCAGAAGGTTTTAGCTGGCGTTCATTGTTTATTAAAAAGTTATAAACAAAAAAAGTTTAGTGGGGAAAATTATTTAAAGCAATAAATTGTTGGTATATTGAAAGGAAAGTTATTTAAAGCAGTGAATAGAGAGTATGTGCTTCAACTTACAAAGCACATACTTGTAAAGCGCGTCACTAACCTATAGGTTTTGTCAATAATCAACTATTATTTGCTTTAACAAAAAATTGTGTATATACTTTTCAATACACCAACTATTCTTTAAATAACTTTTCTTTCAATATACCAACATGTTACTGCTTTAAATAATTTTTCCCACCACACTTTTTTTGTTTATAATTTTTTAATAAACAATGAACGCCAGCTAATACCTTCTGAAGGTCACTCAAGAGGGTGACCTTGACAACATATGTCAAGGTCAAAATCGTTTATGCCTTTCAATACTCAAAATAACTGCTATATTTGTCAAACTCTTTTTGTTTATAACTTTTTACTAAACAATGACCGCCAGCTAAAACCTTCTGAACGTCACTCAGGAGGGTGACCTTGACAACATATGTCAAGGTCAAGGTCATCGGTGAGGTTTGACCTAATATGCATGTATTTACCATTTTTAATTATATTTACGGTAATTTAATTTGTAAAATTGTTTAAAATGCAGAACATTTTGAAGACTGCAGCTTTGGCGATAAAGAATAAATCAGAGGGGATTCGAGAAGCTTAGGTAACCAAAATTATAAAAATTTCTTTATTGTAGGATATATTAAAAAGCTTTTCGCTTGACAATCTTGACGTGCTCAATCAATTCGGCATGGCTAGACTGTGATAAAAATTAATCCTATCTTATATGTATATACGTCAAATTTGACGTGTCTACTAATTAAATTGTATTTCTGCGATGGAGGGTGTTTTGGGTGTTGGTGAGAATAATGACACTCTCTTCACTCTGTGTATGCGGACACTCTTTAGTATAATAATAGCATCACCGCCTTACGCTTCTATCGCCTCGATTTTTCGACCGCTCTCGATATGAGTGCTCACGGCAAGAGCTGCTGTTACAATGTCCGTTACACGCGCAAAAAATAGGCGCCACACGGCCACATCGCGATCGTGTATTACTACGCGCGGGAGACGGAAGTCGCGCGGAGAATCATGGAAAGTTCCCTAGCGCGGTGATCAGAGATGGCGCGCAATACAAGTAGGCGCGTAAGCGCGCACAGAGGAGATTATCAAGCAACATATGTGGCCAAATGCATGTCAACTTAATTTAAAAGAAATAATACCAAGTAATACGTAATTTATTTCCAGTTAAAGTCGATTAAAAAATTTTTAACTTGATTGTTAATTATCACTGGCAAAATAAATAACGTATTACTTGGTATTATATCTACACCTTTGACGAAATATCGGTGTTCCATCTCATTATTGTTTAAAAGTCATCTTAATATGTGTTATTGCGATAAATATTACCACATGCCCCGGTAGTCGAATTGACCATGGTTACGACGCCCGAACGGAATGCGGGAGGTTCCAGGTTCGAACCCTAGGGTTCCCAGTTGGCTGGGGTAATATTTTTCGCAATAAAAATTAAAAACTATTTAAATTGACCAAAATCCATGGTCGAATTCATCGTCTCGATTTAATCTGAAATATACTGTGTGAATCTGACAAATCTGGTCGGCTCGCAGTTTTTCAACGTGTATCTCGGAAAAATGATTGAATATTGCCAGTTAAAGTCAATAAAAAAATTTTTAGCTTGTTAAAAAAAATAATATAAATCAGTTTTATATTAAAATTGGAACTGTTGAGTCACTTGCCGCGATAAACTTCCGACTGGTTTTCCGCGGGGGGCAGGTGAAAGGAAAATTTACACCCGGCACGGCGGCCGCGATGACCGAACGGATCGCGCGCACAAAAGTTACCTTTCAGTCTATTTCTCACGTCTTGTTGAAAGTCGTCCGGTTGCTCTGTCCTTTTTACTGAGATGAACCGAATGTGTATATGTACTGCGTGAGGCACACCGTCGAGAGAATCTTCCGTTGAAGGTGAGACCCGTCGGTCGACCGACCGTCGTCCGTTAGACTTGCAACTGCGTCCGTCCGTGGGGGCGAGGGTCCGCCGGCAAGTGATCGAGAAACCTCTCGAAAGGCACTGGTTGATGCAGTCCGAAACAATAGTCTCACGTATTGGCTTGTATGAGTTCGCTTGATATTTCACTCGAGAGGAAGACCCGACACTTGTCTATTCTACCGAGAGCCGAAAAATAGAGAGCAACGTTTTCTTGTAACCAATATTTCTCAAAAAGTATTAAAGGAAATTACAATTTATTATATTGTTTTTTAAAGCTCTCGATGTGAGCTAAATGATCCTGTAATTTATTTTGTTGTTTAAAAAAAAAAAAAAATTTTCCAATTAGATAATATAGTATATTTTTTGGATTTGTGTGTATTTATGTTTGCACTTATTTCTCTAAAGCCTCATCTACAATGTGCACTTTGCTTTTTGTTTCGTGTTCTCTGCCTTTTGCGTTTATAGCCCCAAAGCGTCTCCCTGAACGCATTTTTCGACAAATTCTGTCGCGTAACGAAATGTTTTGCGTTTTCTGTCGCCTCAGATAAAGAATATTAAACTCCGGAAGAGAAATAGGGCGTGAAGAGGCAAAGAAACAAGGAGCAAACAGCAAGAAACAGAAAGCAAAGAGCACATTGTAGATCAGGCTTAAAAGTATTAAAGGAAAATATATTTTATTATATTGTTTTTTAAAGATCTTGTTGTGACCTAAATGCTCCTGCAATTTATTTTGGTGGTTTTTTAAAACCGATTTTCTTGATATGCCAATGTATTCAGAATGTTCTAAAACGTCGAAAACTCACAATTTTAAAAAAATGTTTGTGTGTATCTATCCGCTGAGGATGATCCAAAAGGACGCATTAATAGACCGATTTTCTTGAAACCGGTACCAAAATTTTTCTAATTTTTCGAGAATGGCGACGATGGATTTAATTATTTTTTAAGTAAAAGCTTTGTTTTCGTGAAAAATTTAAGCACCAGTTTTAAGAAAATTGGTTCTGACCGCAAACTACTTATTTATTGATGATCAGATTTTCTTTAAATCGGTACCAAAATTTTTTTAATTTTTTGGGGATGGCGACAATAGGTTTAATTTTTTCAAACCAATTTTCATGAAACCGCCAAAATTTATCAAATTTTTTTATGTTTTTAGGACACATTTAAAAAAAAAAGAGAATTTAGGAATTAGTTTATTGTTTCCTCACTATTTTGAGGTATGCTATTTGGAATTTTGTACATCACTTTTAATGATTTCTCGTTAACTACTGCGTATGGGAACAAGTTGATTTATTGTGAATATATATAAGTTGGATTGGTATAATGTAGTATCTATATTAAAATTTTAATGAATCAGAGATGTCATTTAAGTTTCCTCTCTTTATTAAGGTAGAAAATAAGGGTAGAAAAGACTGAAGAGTATAATGGATTTAGAAAAAATTGTCAATATAATAAAAATTGTGCAAATTAGAAATGTACATTGTTTCCTCATTATTTTACTTTGTATATAATGTTTCCTTTATGAGGAAGCCAATCTATTACATGCTAATTAATTTGGCAAATTTTTCATAAAGGAAACTAGAGCGAAAAAAAAAAAACAGGCACAGAAACAACTGTACCGCAATCAACAACGTGGAACTACGTCAACTGTCTTTCGCTAAATACTTTAACATAAAATATCCTTTTCTTGGCTTTAAGCTGAAAATAAATATATATCTATCTACTTTAACATGAAATAGTGACAGTTAACGTAGGTTTTTAAAGTATTTTACTAGACTTGAAATTTAATAAGAAAAATTTAAATTAGACACATTCAATTCTTAGCAATAAATTTAAAATATTTATTATATAAAAATATTCTTTATTTTATTTTCTCTTGCCCACAACTTTATATACTTAATGAAAAGGAATAAATCTTGCTATTCCAAATACTTAGTGCATACATGAATGTATAAGGCACACATTGAGAAAAAGTGTTTGGAAAAAAATAAATATTAATTAGGTTGCTCCTAACAGCTTATTTATTTAATATAATGCAATATTTATTTAGAATTAGATAAAATGTCTTAGAATTAGTCTTTTTTCATTTTTTAATATTTCTATGATTTTTGTTTGGGCCGGTACATACAGAACATCCTTAAGCAAATAAGCTGTTAGGAGCCACCTAATAAATATTTTTTGGATCCAAATATTTTTTTTAGTATTAAAATTGTTATACATAAAGAGAGAGATTTTCATGAAAATGGAAGTAAATTAATTATAAGTTATTATAATTGTGAGATGTTAATTACAATGTGATTGAATATATTGATGATATATGTATATACGGATATATATATGTATTATTATAGAAATTATACAATAATAAAAAATACGTATGTACATAGTCTCCAGAGAAGACAGAGAAGAAAGATGGATAGTGGACAAAGAATACGAGGAAGATAGAGAGGGAAAGGAGAAGCTGAAAGAAAATGGAGTAAAAGGGGAAAAATGGCATGTACGGTTATCTATGTACATTGTCAGAAAAGTGGAAGATTAGGAGCAAGACATCAAGTAAATATGAATGTAACTACATACATACCAGTAATTTAAGAAATAAGGACTAAAGGAGGTTTAATTACGACAACAAATACGGAATTGCAGAAAACAGAACCAAGGGAGTATAACGGGACGATGGAATTATATAAACATTATGCGTAACAAAAACAGATAGAATTATCCTATATGGTTAAAATAGTGAAAAAACTTTGGAGATACTGATTAAGAAAATGCAGAAAGAATTAAGAAGAAAGATATGTAATGTTAGAAAAAGATTATAATGTAAGAACACGAAAAAAATACATAACAAAAGAAAGAAAAAATGAAAACGTAATAAGAAGGTTATTAGGTAAGGTGGTACATAGACAGAAAAGGATTTTCATAAATACGATAAAAGAAGAGAGTAGATGATTTTAAATGAAAGCTTTGAGTATGAAGGAGAATGGACACATAGAGGATGGATTTGTGAAACAGCGTCTAATGACTCTGTTTATTACATAATCTATTATTAATATAATAGATTATATAGTAACAAGTGAGAAGATGGTAAAAGAGATAAGATAAAAGAAAAAAATAGAACGGAGTTGGACCACGTGCTACTAGAAGTAAAATTGAAAGGATATAGAAAAAAAGAAGGAAAAAAGAGAGATAGAAAAGTGTAAAGAAATGTTTGGAAAGAAAAGGGAATTGAGCCATATCAGCGGAGGTACGAAAGTGGTACACGCATACAAACGGAGACTGAAGAGATCTGGAGTAGAGTAAATGTATGTGAGTAAAGAATTAAATTATAAAATTAAAAAAAGGTTAATACCGTGGAAAATAGGAAAGAAGATATATCACAGTCAAGAATAAAAAAAAAAAGAAATAGAGAGCTGAAGAAAAAGTAATAAAAAAGATAAAAAAGGAAAAATTAATTAAAAAAAAAATACATTTAAAAAAAGAAGGAACATGAAGTATGGTGAGATAAAGAAGCAAATATTAAAAAGAAGAAAAGGAAAAGATAAAGTTAATCAGAACAGAGGTATATAAATAAGCATATAAATCATAAGACAAGAGGGAAAATAGATGAGAATATAGAAATAAAAAGTTGGAATCTTCTCTGAGATAAGTCTCCAGAGAAGGCAGAGAAGAAAGATGGATAACAGACAAAGAATACGAGGAAGATAGAAATGGAAAGGAGAAGCTGAAAGGAAAGGGAGTGAAAGGGGAAAAAGGGTATGTACGGTAAAGAAGAGGTGTTTATTAAATTATTAAGAAAAAGACAAAGAACAGAAAAGAAGGTAAAGAGAACAGGAAGAGAAATTGAAAGAAAAAGTAAAAAAGACGGAGAAGGTGGAAGAGAAGAAGAAGGTAGGTAGAGGGAGGGGATGGTAAGACGAGGAATGTAAAGAGGAAAAGGAGAGAATTAAGAGAGAATTGAGAAAATGATGAAGGACAGGATGGAGTGGGGATAGGTATAGGGACAAAAGGCAAGTATATTAAAAATTATGTGAAGAAAAGAAAAGAAAGGAGTTGAAAAAATAGGTGGACGAAGGAAGCGAATGAGGTTAAACGGGGAACAAATGTAGAGGCAATGAACATGGGAAAAAAAAAAGAAAGAAAAGGATAATTAAGGGAATAGAGATGGAAGTTTTCTAAAAAGAATTAGGGAGGTAGTAAAGAAGTTGAAAGATGAAAAAGCAATGAGCAGGGATAGAATTCCAAATAAAGTGTGGAAATACGGAGGAGAAAAGGTAGAAGAATAAATATGAAAGATATGCAATAGGGTTTGGAAAGGAAAAGAATAGCCAAGAGAGTGGGAGGAAGGGCTCATAGTATCGGTAGTAAAGAAAAGTGAGAGAGAAAGGATGGAGGATTATAACTAAAGAAGTGACTCTGAGGCAAATGACATGTAAAGTGTGTGTATCAATGTTGGCGGAAAGATTAATGGGGAAGGTGGGAGAAAAGGTTCTGTTGCCAAGTTAAACGGAGTTTAGGTTGAGAACTATGGATAACATTTATGTCCTGAACTATTTAATTAATAGGCAAGTGAACAAGAAAAATGGGAAGTTGGTGGTGCTATTCGTGAATATGAGAACAGCGTTTTACTTGGTGGACAGGAAGTTTTTGGTAGAAGTGATAAGGGTGAGAAATGTGACGGAAGATATGGTTAGGAAATGTGAAGAGGTTTTGAGGGAAACGGAGAAAAGAGTTAAAAGTGTAGGAGAAAGAAAGGGAAAAATTTTAAACGGAAAAGGTTAGGCAGGATTGTCCACTGAGCCCAGGTATGTTTATTCTTGTATGTTTATTCTTTATTATTTACTTAAAAGTAAAGAAAACATAGTAAGTACAATGGCATTTACCGGAATTGCAGCGACATTATTTCCAAATGGGAAAACAATACACAAAGTTTTTGGGATACCCGTACCTCTTTTCGCTGATTCTACATCGAACATTAAAGTTCAATCTAAAGAAGCTGAGAATTTAAAACTTGTGGATGTTTTTATTATAGATGAAGCTCCTATGGCACCACGATATGTATTAGAAATAATGGATCGAACATTACGCGATATAATGCAAAACGACTTATATTTTGGTGGTAAAATTGTTCTTCTCGGTGGAGATTTTAGACAATTATTACCTGTAAAAGAAAGAGCTACGCGTAGTGAAATTATAAATTTATCGATAAAATTTAGTGTTTTATGGAAACAATTTAAAATATTTTCATTGACACAAAATATGAGAACTTTACCACAAGAAAAAGAATTTGCACAATTTTTACTAAATTTAGGTAATGGTTCTTTAAATGATCATTTAGATAATGTTGATATTCCAGAAAAATGTATAGCAAACGCTAACTCAGATATGATAAAGGACATGTATGAAAATATTATAACACACAGACGATATAAAACTATGGCTAATCATGTAATATTATCTTCAAGAAATGTCGATGTTGATGAAATAAATCAAAAAGTAATAAATTTGTTAGATGAAAAAACAGAGAGAGTTTATACAAGCGTAGATACTCTTGAAACCACTGGAGATAATGAAGATATACATGAAACAATTCCAATAGAATATATCAACTCTTTAAACCCGACGTGTCTTCCACCTCATGAATTACGTTTAAGAAAATACACCGTTGTCATGCTTATTAGAAATCTTAATATCAGTGAAGGTTTATGCAATGGTACCAGATTATTAATTTTAGATGTAGCTAATAACTTATTACGTTGCGAAGTTTTAACAGGTAATAAAGTTGGAGAAATAGTTTATCTCAATCGTATCACTTTATATTGTGAAAATATATATCCGTTTACTTTTAAAAGGAGACAATTTCCGGTGAAATTAGCATTTGCTATGACCATAAATAAATCACAAGGACAAACTTTCGACAAAATTGCAATAGATCTTCGAAAAGATGTATTCAGTCATGGACAACTGTATGTTGCGTTATCAAGAATTCGTTCTTGGGAATCATTGAAAGTTTATATAAAGAATGATAATCTATCTAATAAAGTAAAAAATTATGTTTATAAAGAAATATTTCAATAATGAGAAATAAAAAAATATTTTTGCTAAATCGTTAAATTTGATCAAAGATAAATTTCAAATTAATTTTGTTAAAGAGCATTGAAATAATTTATAAAATAATTTACGAAATAATTATTTATGAAGTAAATCGTTAAATAATAGATTAGTAAAAATAAAGAAATATAAAGAAAACTAGAAGATTTAAATATGATAAAGAAACTAATGTAAAAATAACTAAATAAATTTAAGAAAATAAATTTAAGAGAAAAAAAATTTATAAAAATTTAGTCAGAAAAAAAAGAAATTAGTTAATTTTCCAAATAAGATAAAATAAAAATTTTGAATAATATTATGCAAGAAAAATTTAAAAAAAAATTATATATACAATTAATAATATAATAATAAACTGTTATGGAAAAATAGAATTAAAAAATTAATTTTAAAAAATTGAAAGAAAAAAAAATTTAAACAACGAACAATAATTATAAAAAAGTGTTAAAAAAAACTTAAAAAAATTAATTTTGATCGAGAAGTTGATGTGTCTTGAGTCGATATGTATCGCGCTGTCGATATATATTATTACTATCACTTTTCCACGCGAGAGTGGTTGGTTCATTAAGATGTCGGCGAGTTTGATAAATAAAGAAATAAAGAAAAACAAAGAAATAAAGAAAAATAAGTAAATAAATAAATAAACAGATAAATATAAATATAAATAAAAACAAAATATTAGGGATGGTAAAATAATAATTAAAAATAAAAAAAAGGATGGTGGTGGAAAAGATTAAAAGAATAGGAGAAAAAGGAAGAGCGGGAGAAGGAAAAGCAAAAGAAGGTATAGTGGGATAAAGAATGTGAAAAGT